>CAUYSK010064285.1:0-56269 GCA_963575035.1 Avahi laniger | reverse complement strand
CCGATCTCTGTCTCTGTCATCACGAGGCATTTTCCTCTTCTCATAAGGATGACCGTCATGTTAGATCGGTGGACTTACCCTGAGGACCTCATTTTAACTCGATTACATTTGCGAAGACCCTAGTTGCAAAAAAGGTCACATCCTGTGGTACTGGGATTAGGACTTTAACACACCGTTTTGGAGGACACGATTCAACCCCTAACAGGCAGGATATCCAAAGCTCACTGCTCCCTGGAAACCGAGGAGGAGAACTGTAGTCAGGGGCCCGAGGCCTCTTGCGATGACTCTTGCAGGAATTCCTTACTGAGACTGGCCAAGGGTCCCTCGCCCCCTCTCCCCTCCCTTCCTCAGAGACTCTGGGCTTGTCCTCACACCCGGCATTAACAGGGACATGAGAGGAGGAGGTGGAGCCAATGTCACCTGGCTCCCCAACAGGCTTCCCCCGCAGGCCTATTCTTGTTCTAGGGCCACTTCCCGAAGGCAGGTGCATGGTCCCCGCTGTGGGCCCTGCACAGAGGGCTCCCTCAGTGTCGTGGGCTCACCCATGCCCCCACCCAGCTCTGACTGGGCCGGGCCCCCCTTGCCTGCCCCTCAGCCCGCTGGGCATGGCAGGGCACCAGAGGATTTGCCAAAGAGACAGTTGCCTTTTCTCTAGCCCTCCTCACTGCTAGCGCCTCCTCAAAACATTAACATTGCGTGTCTTGTTATCCGGGAGTGTTGCTCGTGTGTGTGTGTGTGTGTGTGTGTGTGTGTGTGTGTGTGTCCACAGCTCCTGTCTGGCATCAAAAGGGAAATACTACAGAATCCCATCATCTCCCTCCTCCCCATCAGAAGCACAAATAACTTAGTTATCCGGGGAGCATAATGGCCTGACTTCCCCATCCCCCGACATAACGAGCTCTTTCTGAGCTGTCTCACCACGATCCTAATTGTTTTTAAATGTCTGTGCTAACCGCTTCATACAGAGAACATCAATCTGCATGCGGGTAACTGAGAACCACGCTGCCGCTTAGGATGACACATTTTTGCAGTAATTAAAAACACGCTTAAGAAGATTCAACTCCTCTGTTGCTAATACTCTGTGGGGGCTGGGGCTGTTCCCAGTCTGTTTGGGCCCTGTGGGTTGCAGCTGAACGCAAACCCTCCCCGGGGGTGGGAGGAAGCTACCTGCTTGTTCAGTTGCTCAGGGTAGCAATCCATAGGCCCTTTCTTCTGAAAGGGGTCTGTAAGCCCCTCCAGGGTGGGAACGGTCTCTGCAGAGTTGCCAATCCCTCCCCAGCCTCATGCTGGGTCTGAGAGCTCTGCACAGATCAGCACTCAATGGTGTGGCCCACTTGACTACTTATCACCTGCCATGGATGCGTGAGCTCAGCCATGCAGAAAGCAGGGCCTGAGCCTGGAAACAGGGCAGCAGGAAGAAGGGACTGGGATGAGTGAATAATTTTAGTGTCTCTCCTTTTGGTTTTCTGAGTTCTTGGAATCTCGGGAGGAGAAAGGAGAGGCTCTCAATGTGTTTCCTGCAAGCAGATGTTTGTGTTGCTGTGTTCAGGGAATCTGGGATCTGCAGGATGGAAGCTTGAGAAGGCATGGAATTGGGTGGGGACATATAGGGAAACACGGATGGGACCAATATCTACTGTAAAGCCAGAATAGCTTTTGCATCTGCATAAGTTTTGATAGCTGTTTGCCAGCATGGCTGGGAGACCCATGAAATCTCTACTGGGAAAGACAGGAGTGGGCGGACAGAAACCAGGTAAAGTTCTTGAAGGGTGCTTAGGTAAATGATAGTGTAATAAGGTTGGGACAGGCAGAAGTGGGCCAGGGACAAAGCAGGGGTTAGATGGAGCATGGGGAACATCGTTGCAAATCCTTGAACCTGCGAGCCAGGGACAGGTCACGGGCGTCTTCATCCCTGCATGCGATAGTTGCATTGTGCTTGGCTGGGGCTGGGATTGGCTGGTCAGAGGGTCTCAAGCCTCTAACTAGAAAGAGGCGCAGACAGCGTCCGGTTGGAGGAGCAGTGGTGCTTGGCATATCTTGATTCTTCCACCAAAAGTGAGGCTCCCGATACACTGTAGGGCCTGTAAGCTGACCCCAACATCAGCTCCCACCCCACCAAGCTGCTCCTGGCTCCAGCTGTTGTAGCATCTGTTGAGGCCAGGCTAACAAAAAGCAGGATCTGTTTGGGGGAGTTCCCCTCTCTCTGGACTCCAGGCTCAGAAAATTCCTTCCAACCACAGTAGCATACCCCACACCCCCACTGGATAGGAGGAGTATGTTTATGTGTACGCACATGGGTTCAGAAAAACATAGATGCCTTTTCACAAATACTTCAGCCCACCCAACCCTGACTTCCCATGGAATTAAGTTACACACCACCTCCAAAGAAAGCCAAACCTGGGTCCTTGTTTTGACTTAAGCTGCAGGAAAACAATGCATCTCCCTCTTCCCCGCCAGGTCTCAGGCAACAAATAGGTAAATGAGTAAATGCAATAAGAAATTTCTCAAACAGTAGAGCTCGGGAAGCCTAGCTGTTGCTGGAAGGAATTCTACTCTGATGCCCCCTCTATCTGAACCGGGAGGCGAAGCTAACACAGAGATGAAATGCAGCACGACTCCCAGGCAGTTTGCCTGTAACCAGCTCATTATGCATTAACCTGTAAGACAATATGTTTTAAAGAGAACCACATTCATCACCTCAGAAAAGTCATATTAACATAATTTGTGGGAAAGAACAATGGGGGAAAAATGTTAGTCATTGTTGATGGAACAGGTAAGTTTCAGTAGCATGATCTGTTGAATATTCATACAATATTGTTTTTGACATTTAAGAACTCAATTATCCGATGACTAATCAGTCTTTTACAGTATGTTATTTTTGTGACTGGAACTGAAATACTGATAAGCCCCAAGAGAGCACAGTGTTCAGATGGATTTATTAGCAGCTTTCAGCCCCAGCTTTCTCTGGCATGCATGTCCAGGGGAATTTAGTACCCGTGACAGTGAGGGACCCAGGGCCTGGCTGGAGTCAGTGCGTGCACGGAGACCAGATGCTGGGCTGACTGATTTCGCTCCGGTGATTTCTCCTGTTAGAACGGGGCAGCCAGGATTGTACCGTGTCCTGGGGCTCCTGGCTCAGAACCAGCTCAGCTCCTCTTGCCTATCACGTCCACTACAGCTCAGGGGTGCAGCCTTCACCCCAACCCTCACCCTAGGGCATTGGCCAATCTAAGTAGCGAGGCAGATGGATGCTGTTAACAGTTGAATGAAGTCTATTTGGGGAATATGTCAATAACTTTCTCTAGAACCAAGGTCCCTGTGGTGAATGAAAGAGTGCAGCAAATTCTTTGCTATTCATCCCAGGGAGAGGTACAGTCTAATTCTCTTCCTCTTGAATCTGGGCTGGCCTTAGTGACTTTCCTAACCAATAGAATGCAGTAGAAGTGACATTCTGGAACTTCCAAGATTAGGTCGAAAGAAACTCGGCAGGTCTTTTTAGAACACGTGTTCTTGGAACTCAGTAGCCATGTTGTGAGGAAGCCCAAACCACTCCAATGGAGAGGTCCACGCAGAGAGGACTTCAGGCCTCTGATGACAACACTCGTTGAACTCCAAAGTGGCAGCCACCTTAGAAATGGACCTTCCAGCTCCAATCAAGCCATCCCTGCTGGAGCCACAGGGATCCGAGATGGGCCACCATTGCCACCAAGCTCTGCCCAAATTGCAGGCTTTTGAGTAAAATAAAGAATTGTTTTTGTTTTAAGTCACTATGTTTTGGGATGGTTTGTTGTATACCAATAGATAACCAGAGCAAGCCAATGACAATTGTCGATAGAATTTGGAGTCAGAAATCAGCTTCTAATCTCAACTGTGCTGCCAGGTAGCTCTGTGACTCTGAGCAAGTAGTTTTCTCTTGGGGCAGCCTGGCATAATGCAAAGAGCTTGCACTTCAGGGTCAAAGGAGCCCAAGACAAATCCTCTTCTGACATTTATATTATTTAGGGCAGTGCACTTAGCCTTCTCCAGTCTTTGTTTTCTTATGCGTTAAGTATGAACAGTATTCTCTCCTGAAGTGTTAGCACAAGGATCGGCACATGGTCATGTTTGGTGAGTGACAGCCCCAGTTTCCTCGTCTATAAGGTGAAGATGCTGGAGTGCGAGTCCCTGCAGGAAGACCTTAGACTCTGGAGTTGGGCAAATCTGGCTCCTAACTGAGGCTGCTGCTGGCCCACATGGGACCCTTGTCCAAGGAAGAGAAAGGCAGGTGCAGCCTGATGTATGATGACATGACAAACAGACTTTGCCCCTGTGTCATTAGAAACAGGGCGATGTGGCCCCATAGCGGGTGCCCATATTGGGGAGCAGAGCAAGGGTTGGATAACATCTTGAGTGCCTCTGGCCGCTAGACCTATACAACTGCGAGAGTTGCTCCTGCCCAGATAAGACTTCCTTTGTAACTCAGTAACCAACTTCAGACAATAGTTTTATACTGGCAGTTTCCACCTCTGAGGACTGGGTAATGCAACATTTATCTGTCCTACAGAGCTGCTGTGGGAATTAAATGAGCAAACACGTAAAATGCCCAGCAGGATGCCTGGCACAAAGCATAGTAAGTGTTAGTTTCCTTCCCCTTCCCACACAGAATCATATTGGAGACTTTTAAAAAAATCTCCTGCCTACCCCAGGAGTGGATGAAGACAGAGAGAGGAGTTGGCAGCAACACCTGCTCCTGCTGGAGGACTAGGGAAGGCAGCGAAAAGAGAGTAGAAACGCACTAGAATAGTCTGCCAGTGGGTTTGGGAAAGCTCCATACCTAATATTCTATTGTTCCGTGACCTGTTAATCTTAAATCTCAGCAGAACCAGTTATTGTTGATCATTGACACCCTTTCAATAGCCAGGGCTGGGCACTGGCTCACTGAGCTGGATCAAGAATTCAAGCACAAGGTGAGTCAGATGGTCAGCAAAGGTGAGTACCCTCCTGCCCCCACGGTACCCTGCAGATTTCGTTATTGCTGCCCTTATCTAGTGTCGTTCAGTTATCTGCTGAATCGTGTGTGAGGGCAGTGTCTCTGTTTGTCTTTGTATCCCCAGCACCTAGCACGACGCCTTTTGCAGGGTAGAGGGAATGTTTTCTTTCATGACTAAATGAACACAGAAACAGTAAAAGGAACTAGCATTTATTAGGCAACATAAATATGCAGGTAAGTTATCCATCGACTCTTAATAGCATTCCTATTGGTGGGAAAGTCGAGGAGAGGAGAACTTTTGCTAAACCTGCTCTGTGTGCGAGGAATTCTGCAAGGGACTTCAGGTACATAATTTAATCCTTTAAACAAATTTGAGGGATAGGTGTTATCATGTCCATTTCAGAAATAGGGATAAGAAAGCTAAGGTAAAAAAATCAAGCAATTTGCTCAGATAAACATAACTTAAAAGTGGTAGAGTTGAGATTCGAACCTAGATCTGCCTGATTGTGAAGTCCTTGAACTTTTCCATTATACCATAAACCCTCTTTCAAGAAAAAAACAGAGACTGGATATTCGAGAGATGGAAACATAAGAACCTGTGTTCCAAGATAGGGAGAAACCAGGATATTAGGGAAAGAGGTAAGACATTCGGTCAGTAAATATTTATTAAGCACCTACTTTGTGCCAGGAAATATCCTAGTACTTTAGTTACATGTGATATGTAAATGAATGAACTGGACAAAAATCCCTGCCTTTGTTGAGATTATAATCCACTGAGTAGTATTATCTAAGAGTAAAGATGAGTGTTGGTTCCAGGGTATCTATTCAAACCCCTGCCAACAGTCCGCAACAGGGTGTCTGTTCAAACACCTGCCGACACCTCTGCTGACAACCTGCAGAGGTTCACAGGGCAGAATTGGAGATAGCAGGCCAGGAGCATGTAGGAGAGTGCTGTTGGGATCCTGGCTCAGTTAATGAGAACACCACCGCCGTCAGAGTACCAGGCAGGAAACTTGGCCTCTGGAGCTGCTGGGCATTGAATGAGACAATAACTAAGTGGCTTGACATGTGGAGTACAAATAGCTGATACAGTTAGGATTGGTCTTCTGAGATGGGGCCAGAGTGGCGTCTACGTAATGGGATTAAGCAAATTTAAAGAGGCACATCATTCCACTGGAAGCTTCTAGAACACGAGATCTCTCCACTGCTCAAGAGTAACCAGTAGCGGCCAGAGTTTCCTCCACACCGAGGAATTCGGATAGTCTGGCCATCTACCCCATTCCTAACTCGAGTGACCACAAGCTCCTTGGGACATAAGCGGTAGATTCTCTTTGAGGTGAAGTTGAGGATCTTTGCTTTAGATCTAGAATAAGCACTGCCATCCACAATTATAATCAGTTCTTGATTATTTGCATGAATTTAGGTTATCTTCCCAGTCTCTCCTGGGTACAGGTAACCTAAAATAATGGAAAATCTGAAGATGATTTACATTTGGCCTTGGGATGCATTATATGGGTTTTTTTCCAGCAGGTTTACTTTCATAATGATGTTTGACTTAGGATGATATTAAAGTTCGTTAGCTTTCCCTGAGCATACATCAGCTGGGGAGCGGGAGGAAGGAAATAGAAAGCCGTGGCTCAGAGATTCCAGGAAGAAGCAGCAGCTGACCCTGGGTGTGTAGCAGATAACCTCTGTTGCTGCCCTACGCCCAATTCAGAGGTGTGAGCATTTCTCTGTGGGGCTTGGTGAGGTCAATCTTTGATCCCTTTGATTCAGATTCAACAAGATTTATTGATGTGTCAGACATGGTGATAAGCACTTTGACATCTTTATTTCATTTAATCTGCCCAATGGCCTCAAAATGTAGGTATTATTATTCCCAAATTATGGAAGAGGAAATTAGGCCTCGGAGAAATGAAATGCTTCCAAGTTCCATAGCTGGCAAACGATGGAGCCGAGATTCGAACCCGGGTTTTCTCATTTAAAGCCGACTGCGCTTTCCGCATCTGGCTCGGACTTGCGGCAGCAACATCCATTCAAGCCGTGTTTAGTGAACACGTCTGTGTCAGGGGCGGCCTCGGAGATGTGGAGATGAATGAGGCTTCGCTTCGGGATGCTGGGCGAGGCACCAAAGCTTTTCTCCTCTCTAAAATGCAGATAAAAGTAAGATAAATGCCATGAATTAATCACAGAGAATTTTAAACAAGTCCCTCGGAGGCGTATATCCAGAGGTTGTTAGCTGCTCTGGGGAAGGGAAGCAGGAAGTGGCAGAGTGGCTGACACATTCGGGCGTGTCCTTGTGTCTTGTCACAATGTTTAGGCAGGGGCCGCTCCCGTGACCTCCCTAGCCCAGATATTCAAACTGGCCCTGTGTCCCGGTTTCGTTTATAGATCCCAGAACAGGCTATTTCTCTCCCTCCATCAAAGCGGCTGAGGAGACAGACAGGAGGGGTCGGACGCTGCTCCCTGGCCTTCCTCGTAAGGGCCAGACTGCTTTTCATTTTGCTCTGGAATCTGCCCCACCAGCCCTGCTGACTTCATCACCGCCCTTCCAGCCCACGGGCTTCGGGGGAGGGAGCCGACATTCCCCAGCCCGAGAATGGCTAATATTTCTCTCCGGGGCACCTTCTGCTTTCTGAAGAGAAACAAGTGGCAGTTTGGGTCTCTCTGGCGAAGCCACTCTGTCTTGGATAAAATTTCCTGGGGCTGTGGAAGTCGACAGCGACGGTGGCATTTACAGTAACTGCCAAGCTTAATAGCATCTTGTGATGAAGTTTTACTGTAAACAGCCAAGAGGGCGGAGGGCAGGGCGGGGGCTCGCTCATCCTGGCAGTATCCAGCGCTTTGTCCCCACTCAGAGATAACACTTCTCGCGTCTGCTTCTTTGCCAGCTCTTTAGATTGTTCCGTGTGTGAGTGTCCTGGGATTAATACCAACGTCATCTGCTGACTTTATTGCGCCCCTCGCCAATTTGTTTTGAGAGGAGGGGGCAGACGAGGAGCGACTCATGCAGGCCTTTCATGGCGAGCTGGCCCCAGCACAGGGCGTGCTTGCAGAACGCTCCATTCTCCTCTGGGCACGCCCTGCTTCCGCCCGTCCTCCTGGACACGCTGGGAATGTCAATGGCTGCTGCAGACAGAGCCGACCCAGATCTCAATCCTGAGGCTTCAGGGACACCTGGGACCCCCAAAGCCTCACTTTCTGGATTGCTCCACCAGCCAGTGAGTCATCTGGAAATGTCCGAGAAGTCCTGCCCTGCTATGCTTGGGGCTGGCATGATGTTTCAGCTGCTGGGATGGGCAGAAGGATTTTCAGGAATGGGCTGGGCCACAGACTGCTGACTGCCCAGGGTGGCTCAGGGCTGCCAGCTGCTGGGCATTGTCTTCCCCTAACCCCTGCTGGGGAAGGGCCCCACGCACTAAGTGAGAGGTGGCGGGAGGCAGAGGGCAGGCTTGTCACTCTGTTCCCAACAAAGTGGCTGGCGTTTGGATGATGGCTGTGTTCTGTGGGTTCCCTTTACCCTCCCAACCATCACCTGCCCCCGTCTCACCTACATCATCATCAGAGGCGGAGACATAAGGGTGCTCCCTTCCTATAGGCACGGGGCCAGGGCCAGGTGGGGATGGGGTGGGAAGGGGTAAAAGAGACTCACTTAGCTTTCTTGCCCTCCTACCCACTACTGTTTGTGCTGCTGGAGGCTGGGTGGTGCATGTAAGCTCGGGAAATGGGGTTTCTGGGAGCGCTCAGGGCTGTGGAAGCAGGCAGCAGGGGTCATTAGACCATACCTGTGCGCAGGCTGCAAACGCAGGAGCCAGAGTAGAGGGTGGAATCTCAGGGCATTACTTATATAGAGAAGTAGCACAGGGGCCAAATAATTACAATAGTAGTAACAGTGATAATAGAAACAATCTTGGATTTCTGGGGCATTTTTCTTCCTTGCCTCTTTCTTTGCTTCTTTGCAAACTCTCACCATATTTGGAAGATGGGAAGCATCTATCTTCATTATCTACACACGGAGAAACCAGGCTCAAGGTCATACTGTTTATCCATGGCAGGGCCAATGAAATAACAATAATCACAACAGATAGGTTTTATTGAGTGCTTACTTTGTGCTGTTATTTAATTTTATTTTTACAGTTTCACACAATAGCACAATTATCCTCCCATTAGACAGAGGAGGACCCTTGGGCATGGAGAGGAAAATCAATCTCATGTCCTTAACCACTAGGCAACACTGCCTTGCAATCCAGTGTGCAGAATTTCTGCCTTCCACACCAATTTGTGGTGGTCTCTAGAGTTGGAATGACTCATCTTCCTCTCCTGTAAGACAATAGGGTGCCTAGGGACAAAAAGGGCAAGGTGAGCATATTAGTCTGCTTAAGCTGTAATAGAATACCACAAACTGCATGGCTTAAACAACAGTCATTCATTTTTTCACGGTTCTAAAAGCTGGAAGTCCAAGATCAAGGTGCCAGCAGGGTTGGTTTCTGGTGAGGCCTCTCCTCCTGGCTTACAGATGGCTGCTGTTTTAGTCTTTTCTGGCTGCTATGATAAAATACTTTACCCTAGGTAATTTATAAACAATTAAAATGTATTTCTCACGGTTCTGGCAGCCGGGGAGTCAAAAGATCACGGTCCGAGCAGATTTGGTGTCTGGCGAGGACTCACTCACTGCTTCAAAGGGAACTTCTTAGCATCCTCGCATGGGGGAAGTGGGGCAAGGGAGCTTGCTTGAGTCTCTTTTTAAAGGGCACTAATCGCATTTATGAGTGTGGAGCCCTCATGACTTAGCTCCTAAAGGCCCCCACCTCTTCATATCGCTACAACAGGGATTAGGTTGCGACATAAATTTGGGAGGGACAAAACATTCAGACCATAGCCGCCACTTTCTCATTGTGTCCTCACATGGCCTTTCCTCTGTTCACCCACATCTCTGGTGTCTCTTCCTCTTATAAGGACACCAGTCCTTTTGACTTTAGGGCCCCTACCCTTATGACTTTATTTAACCTTAATTATCTCCTTAAAGGTCATATCTCCAAATTGGGAGTTAGAGCTTCAACATAGGAATTTTGTGCTGGTTGGTGGAGGGGGTGGGGGAACGCTATTCAGTGCATAGCAGTAGGGATCTGGAAGAGTGAAGAATTTGACTCCTAGGAGTAGTTGCATATGCAAAGGGGAAAGAAGGATCCAAAAAACAAAGATAGAACCAAGCTTCTGTCTCCAAAGGAAATACAGACATCACCGTATCATAGGGCCAGGACTTTTCTACCGAACCTGGTTTTTCCAGGGGGCTGGGGGCAGAATAACTGTGGCCCAGGGTCCCATTGAAAGAGGACAGTGTCAGCCCCACACTTCACTGTATTCCTCCTGCCCTGTTGGGTGTCTGTGATTTACCCTGGGGCTTGCCTGCAGCCCTTGACAGAGAGTTTCTAAGGGGTGGTGTGTGTCCCTTGGCTAAAGCCCCCACACAGGCATCCATACCTTCCACTAGTGACCAGAGCTTTCCTTTGGAGAAGAGAAGCAGGACAAGGCTAGGTGCAGTCCCTCCCGAGATACCTTTGACCCTTTCGCTAAGGGCAGAAAGACACGGGGAGCTTGTGCTCTGCCTGGCGGTTCTTCCTGTGGGTGTTCTCCCAGGCTAGGATGGCTGGTGTGGCCAGGGTGAGGAGGAGCTCCTCTCCCCAGGGCTTCACCCCCTGACCTGTTTGCTACTGGAGCCCTGTCTTTAGGGCTTCTGAGCACCTCTGTGAAAGGGAAGGGGCAGGACCACGCTCCGGGCACTGGCTGGGGTCCAGGAGAGGACAAAAGTGTCACCAGCTTGGATGTACTTTCCTGCTCCCAGCCCAGGGCCCAGAAACCTGCAGAACGTCCAGACCCCTTCATCTCACCCTTTCTCTCTTTAGCTCTCTGCCTTCTTCTCATCTGCCTTTTTCTTATTCTCTCCACCTGGAGCGGAAGGCACGCAGCCCAAATAAAGGTGGCTTTTCTTTGGGGTGACTGCCTGGGCCAGGAAAGAGGTCAGAGCTGCAGGCTGAAGGGAGGTTTGGGGATTATCTGTGAATTTCAAATACCCATGTTCTTGCCTGAGGCTAAGTGAGGCAGTTTTCTTCCTGCTTTTGCATTTACCATGGTGACAAACCTTTCCCCGGGACAATTACTTACCCCTGTCTGCATGGCTGGAGGAAAAGTTGTCTGAAGAGAAAGCTGTGACTGCTAGACTCAGAAAATTCCCCGTTGGTTGGTTTTAATCTATAGTAGAAAACCTCCACATTATTCTGCCATCCTGGGAAGTGACAGGTATTAATAACCCTATTAGCTACAATCCCATCCGGCGCTATTTACACGGCCGCGCCTGAGTCGCAGCCGCCACTGGGCTGCGAGAGACCGTGGACGTTCAAAGCTAACAAGACTCTGGCTTCTGTTTTTCTCCTCTGAGCCCAGGGTGTTGACAAATTAGGTTTTCGGAAGGAGATTCCCCATCCCCACGTGCCAATATGGACCCGTGCCAAATAGCTTTGCAGTCCTAAGGTGATTTCCTAACTTTGAGGAAGTCGTCGGTGCCTTTTCTCCCCCTGCCTCCTCTGCCTGAAGAACCGCGTCCCCGCTTCTCTCGCATCTGCAAAGCTTTCCTGTCCTTCGAGCCCTGGTTCAAAGTCACCTCTTCCTTGAGAACTCCCCTGAGACCCTCAGCTGAAAGGAAACCTCTCCCTGAACGCTGACAGCACTTTATCTGTAGCTCGCTGATGACACTGTGATGGTTAATTTTATGCGTCAACTTGACAGGGTGAAGATATGACCAGGCAGCTGGTGAAATATTGTTTCTGGGTGTGTCTGTCAGGGTGTTTCCGGAAGAGATTAGCATTTAAATGGGTAGACTGAGTAAAGATCACTCTCCCCATTGGGCGTCATCCCACCCTTTGAAGGCTGAAATAAAATAAAAAGGCAGAGGAGTGGTAAATTTGCTCTCCCTTCTTTGGCTGCAATATTGTCGATACCTGCCATTGGTCATTGGAGCTCCTGGTTCTCAGGCTTTTGGACCCCAGGACTTAAGTCAGTGGGCTGCCTGGTCCTCAGGTCGTCACATTCAAACCGACTCACACCACTGGCTTTCCTGGTTCCCAGCTTGCCCATGGCAGATCGTAGGACTTCTTGGCTTCCATAATTATGTGAACCAATTCTTATAATAAACCTCCTCTTGTATTTTTTTCCTCTTTCTCTCTGTATATGTCCTATTGGTTCTGCTTCCCTGGAGAACATTGACTACTGCGGACACTAAGCACTTTCTGCTCTGTGTTCCACATAGTTGTCTTCTCAGGTGGTACGAGGGACTTTGGGGGCATTTCACCTGCCTGGCATCTGCACCCTATTTTGCCCATAGAATGTGGCTACTTCATGCCTGCTGGATGAAGGACCATGGACCATGCAGCTGGGAGTCAACCCAGGATAGATGCAAAGCTTGCTCAGCCCTGTGACAGCTCCGGTGAGCTTGGGGAGCGTGATCAGTATGACACTGTACCGACTGTGCCACTGGTCTTGAGCACAGAGAAAGGAAGAGAAAGTGAAGAGTGGGGCTGGCCAGGGCTGGGGATTGACACAGAAAGAGCTTCAGAAGGACGAGGCTGTAAAAGAATCTGGAGCATTAGTAAGAATGAGGCTGGAAAGGCAGAGTGTGGATTTCAGGCCAATCGAGGTCAAGGAAAACCAAGAGGAGACTTTTAGACTTGGAGGACTGGGAGGATAAGGAAGAGAGGTGGGACAAATGGATAGCACTGGTTTTTAAAAAGGTGTCCACTAACCCACATGGTCCCTTTGTGGGAGTTAGAAAATAGAATCCTTTACTCAGGGTGCCACAGCTCCAGGTCAGGTTGTACAATAGGACGCAGGCTGGATTTTAGCCCCCATTCACTCCCTCAGCTGGACACCTGTATCAGTTAGCTGTGGCCACAAAAATGCTGTGTAACAGATAGTATTTCACTGGCATAAAACAGTGATCTTATAGTTTTGCTGATCCGATGGTCAGTAGAGGGTTGGCTGAGCTCAGCGGGGCAGTTCTGTGATCACACATGGCTCACTGGCATGGCTGGGTTAGGTGGGGCTTGGCAGATTTCGGCAGGGCTCATCTGGGGTAGCTCACCTCTATTCCATATCTCTCTTGCCTCCTTCCTTCCTGGAACCAATGTGTGCCTACTCTAATCTAGACAGTGGCTGAGATGCAGAGAGCAAGCCCGTGTGCTTTTGGAGCCCTTAGATGTTCTGCAGGCCGGAGCACGTCGCATAGCCAAACCTAAAATCAATGAGCAGGGAAATATAATTTGCCTCTTTGGTGAGAGGAATTGCAGGGCTACAAGGTGAAGAGGTGAAGAAATGGGGCCATTAGTGCATGAAGGCAGCTGTGTATAGGACACAACATGCCTGACCGTAAGTTGCGGCCCTGCCTGGCACAGAGGTTCTTTCTGAGCCCTGACTCTCTCGACCCATGTGCGACCTTTGCACCCCATCCTGTGTCTACCTCAAACCTGTCACCTTCACCCCTTAGGATGTGATGCATACTTCTCTCTTTCTGCTTGTAATTTTTTGTGTCTTCAGATTGGTACCCTGCCCTTCTCTCCTGGCAAATCGTCCTCTGCTCACTCTGATGTACAGCCCCAGCTCTCTCAATCTCACCCCTGCAAGCATTTCTCCTACTCAGCTAAAGTGATACCAGGACGTAATGTGGTGCAAAAACATGTGTGCGAGGAGTTAGGAGCTAGAAAGTGGGGTGATGAGGAGTGGAGAGAAGACAGTGTTTTCCAGGGTATGTGGATTTGAAGATCTAGTGCATTCCTCCAGTGGGATGAAGGAAAATATTTGAGCTGGCTTAGGTCTCTTTTCTAAGTCATCTCCAAAATACCCATTGGCCTTATGTCTCTGGAGTTCATACACCCGATGTCGGAAAGTTCTCCCTAACTCCTCTCTCTAAGACCCACTGTCTTTGAAATCTATTCTGATTTTGCTCAGCATTATTGCTGTTTTTGTTGGCCAGGTGCTTTTTTATGTTTAAACCAGACAATTTTTCTTCTATCCCGAAGAAGACATGCACTCCCCGAGTGTGTGCGATATACCCATTAAGGAAAGAAATGGAGACCCATTCTTCCTGCAAATGCTTCTATTGTGAAGCAAAGAATCCAAACATTTAATCCTTGACGCTTGGACCCCGCTTTATTGCAGACCCTTATTTTGTGCACTTACGTTCTCTCAATACACACAATTCCTTCTTGATGGAAACACTTGTATGTTTTTCTCAGTGGACACTTTGGGAAATCAGGCCCTTCACGCTGCTTTTTGGGTTATTACGCTGTCACATTTTACCACTTTGCAGAAAGAACATATTAAGCAAAATAGAGTTCTCAGGAGCAGGGATTGCTATTGTTACAGAAACAATACTTGGGAAATAATTCCCCCCAATTTCGTCTTCATTTTTCCTCTGCTGTGCAAAGAGAGGAACAATTTATTAACGGGAGGCAGACGATGTTACCACTGCTTAGGGGCAATGGAGGTTTATGGAGTCCACAATCTATGTCGTTTCAGCGGCTTAGAAGGCAAGAGACTTTGGGAGCTGGAAAAAAAAAAAATGAATCCCAGTGGGGAGGGTTGCTAAGGAAAAAAGCCTCATTTGAATTTCACGAAGCTTTTGAAAATCGTGGTGGTGGTGTCCTCCTGTTTGTATGGCAGACCTTTACTGCTTCAACTGCTGTCAGCCGGTGGAGGCAGGAGGCTTGGGTGCGGGAAGGGCAGCCTCAGCACTCTGTCCTCCTGCACCCAGCGCCTGTAGCCGGGCTGACCCGCCGTGCCTGGAGCGATGTTTATAGCAAATATCTTAGAATCCACCGCTTTCACGGCTGCCTCGCTCTTTGCTACCTTGGACGGTCTGGCTCCTGACTTTGGTTTTGCCTTGTTTCCAACTCCATGCTTGTCCTTGGACTTAGTGGTAGAATTTGGTTTTCTGTGTTGACAGTTACCACTGTTTCCTGAACGTGGATTATACTCATACCTCTGGCTCTGAATCAGCCCAACCTAACTGACTCTGAGCCTGGGATTGCTTCTTGGCTGTGGCTCATGTGACCATCCTTTGGCAGGATGGGCGCAGGCCCCATACTGGGGGATGACAAATGCTTGGTCAACATGCCTAGGGGAGGTGACTTCTGAGGGGCCCAGTAAAGTCAGGAGAGACTTGCCTCTTAGACTGTAGAAAATTGTTGAGTTGAAAGTGAACTAAACCACAGGTATGAATTTTAAGAGACAATCCAGATTCCCAAAACTGCATAGGGTTTTCTAAGATATGCACTGCCTTGAATCAGCCCTGGCGCCGTCTCATTAAAGTTAAACAAGCACATGGAAGGCATTCTGATGCTAACTTTGGTCAGACTGGAGATCTTGGGCTGGAAGATGTCAGGAATGGGTGCACCTGAGGTCTGCCTGTAGCATGGGACTCACAATACATCCCAGCACAAACGCAGCCCAGCCAAACAGACGCGTAGGCAGAAACTTTACCCAGCTCCATAGGAGGGGCCCGTGTGACTCTATTAATGAAGCAAAAGATATTGGAATCCAATTGTTGATGGATCATCACACGCCGGGAAAACTCTCAGCTGCATTGACTGGGTGAGCAGGGGGTATCGTTTTGAACTTCTGGAGTTAATGAACTATGGCCTGAAATTTACAACCTGGTCGTGAGTGTTATGGATTTAACTCCAGAGCACAACTCTGGGGAGCTGGCACACTCCTCTGGCCTCTGTGCAGGCCAGAGGCCCTCCGGGCTTTGGCTTCTCTGTTCTCCCATATCTCTGCAGCCCATTAAAGGTAGCCAAGAGGCTGCTGCTTCACGGGGCCCCCTCACTGCTTGTTAGTAAGAGACATTTGCTTCTTAACTCTGTTGCAGCTATTGTAGCACAGGACAGATAACAAAAGAGATGAACTAAAGCTAGGGTCCTACTTGCTCTGGTTGTCTTGAAAGAATTTAGAAAATTAGTTGTACCTGTGTTGGTTAGGTGGAGAATGGGTATTCTTTCAAGCCTCTAGTTTAGAACACATCAATTTAGGTTTTTTTTTCCATTTGGGCACATTCATTTAATAGGTTCAGTCCACAGAGAGGTTTCGAGTTCTATGAGAGGGAAAAGCAAATGAGAATTTTTGAAGGTTACTCCCTAATCTTGTTTGGGAACGAGTTATGTATACAGATACCCAAATTACATCCATTCTTTTTTTGTTTGTTTGCTTGTTTTGAGACAGTGTCTCACTCTGTCATCTAGGCTAGAGTGCATGAAGTCAGCCTAGCTCACAGCAACCTCAAACTCCTGGGCTCAAGTGATCCTCCTGCCTCAGCCTTCCTAGCAGTTGGGACTATAGGCATGCACCACAATGCCCGGCTGATTTTTTCTATTTTTAGTAGAGACAGGGGTCTCACTCTTGCTCAGGCTGGCTTTGAACTCCTGAGTTCAAGCAATCCTCCTGCCTTGGCCTCCCAGAGTGCTAGGATTACAGGTGTGAGCCACCGCACCACCTGTATGTGTTCTTAAAAAAACTTACGATATGAGAGAGAGAGAGAGATTTCTACATGTAAAAACATGCAATACAAAAATAGTAATAAATACATTATTATATACAAATAATTAGTAAGTTATAACAACACTTCACTCGAAAAGTCATAGTAAAGATTTTGGCTTCTATTTTGAGTGAAATAAGAGTTATGTTTCGATACCTTTCCTTTTCTGTTCGTTTCCATTTGCCTTCACTGCTTAACTTCAAGAGCTGTCAATACTTGCTGGTTCCGCTTCCTAATTTGCCATTGGTCTTGGCTACTTTCCCACCCTGCTGCTAAGTTTGCTCCTTTGAAAGTAGCCAGTGCTCTTTTGCCTTCAAACTCAGTGGTCCCACTGGGGCCTCAAGCTGCTCCATTTTCTTGGTAGTGTTCAACGCTATTGCTCACTCCGATATCTTAAAATTTTCTTTTCCCTGCATTTTTAGAATAACACACAGTCTTGAGTCTTTTCCTGGCTTGCTGGCCATTTCTTGCCCTCATTTGTTGATTCTTCTTCTACTTGTCTCCTAACTGTGGATGTTAAAAAAAAAAAATGAAAATTCAGACCTCAATTTCTTTTTGCACTCTGCCTTCTTTCTCTCTATTCTGTTTCATCACTTTTAAAGCTTCAAGTACCATTTCTAGAAAATGACTGCTGATTCTGTATGTGACCTTTCTCCCAGGCTCTAGCTTCATTCATTTGGCAAACATTCATTGAGCACCTAAGAAGTGCCAGGCATTTTTTCAGGTTCTGGTAATAGACCAGTGAAATATACAAAACTTCCTTCCATAGAGAAATTTGCATTCTCACAGGAGAGACATCCAATAAACAAAATAAATGGTAGCTAACACTTACAGAGTGTTTACTGTATGCCAGACATTGTTCTAGGTTACATGTGCATATATGTGTCTGTATGTGTGTGTGTGTGTGTGTGTGTGTGTGTGAGTCTATCTGGATGCATTTTAATTGTCACAACAACCTCATTTGAAAGTTGAGGAAACAAGACACAGGAAGGCTAAGTAAGTTGCATGCGATGATCGATGATCGGTGAGGCTGCATCTCAGCCCAGGTCATTTGGCTCTAGAGGCTGTGCACTTGACGTGCAGGTTACATCATGTCCCCGTACGGCGTGTTAGATGGTGGTTAGTACTATGCATGAAACAAAGTGGGGGAGATGGCGGGGTGTGTGTTTGTGTGTGTAAGGCTGCAATTTTAGATAGGATGGCAGGAAAGGACCCATGAGAAGGTGACATTCGAGACCTGAAGGAGGTAAGGGAGAGCCTTGAAGACTCTGGGGAAAGGACTGCTAGCCGAGCACATGCTTGCCCTTCCCCAGAAACGGTGGTGGGGCGAGAGGCAGGGAAGGAGTGGGGTGGTGTTAGGAGTCAGGGTCAGGTCGTTTAGGGCCTCGGGGGTCATGGCAAAGACTCTGGCTTCTGCCAGCAGTGAAACAAGAAGCCGAGTTACGTTGACAGGATCACTCTGGGTACTGCTTGGAAAATTCACTGGAGGGTCCCGAGCATGGGGGAGCTGCGGCAGTGACGCAGGTGTCTTGGAGTTGGTGACAGCATAAAAGGCCTGGTTGGGTTCTTGGTCTGTTTTGAAGGTACAGCCAAAGGATTTCCTGGCAGATTAGATGCCGGGTGTGAGAGACGGAGGAATTACAAATGGTTTTGCAGGTTTCTTGGCCTGAGTAACTCGAAGTTGCCATCACCTGAAACGGGGAAGATTATAGGAAGAGAAGATTTAGGAAGGTAATATAAGGAGTTCTGTTTTGAACGTGTTTGTGGTGTCTGTTGGATATAGAAATGGAGGTAACAGGTAGATATTTGGATATATTAACACAAGTCTGGAGTTCAGGGAGGAATTCTGGCCTAGAGATATAAATTATTTTAAACCCACATGTTCTTGAATGCTCTATAGAAACTCAGAAGAATATTCCAATTCTCCCCTGCTTCCTCCTCCTTCTCTTCTGTAATATTTGAGTATTTATTATATGCCAGGCTCTGTCTCCAGTTTTTTTCCATGCTTCAACTCATTTAATCCTGACATCAACTCTGTTATGAAGGGGCTATTGTTATTCCCATTTTATAGACAAGGAAACTGAGGCACACCTACTCCACACTACCATCAGGTCTCCAAAGAAAAGTGACGTAGCTTATAATAAGATACATGTATAAAAAATTCATAAAGCTATTAATACCAGGCTCACATATTTTAGGTCAAAAAATAAAGAAGGGGTATAATTGTGCAGAATATTTAAGTATAACAAGTCTTCTACAGAAAAAACAAAGCCCTGAGCTTCTTGGCAGCAGAAATAAAAAGGCAAACAGCATGAACTTCAGTTCATCAGGAGGGATGAATTTTTCTTAAGTGCTTAGTTATTTAGTTTTTAAAATAACTTCTCCTGGGGGAGTAAAGTATATTCTTAGAGGGATTCTTAGGAGGTAAAATAAGTTATAGAAAAGACTGAAATTGCTTAGATTAATCTCTTTTTTTTGTTCGCCATGTTAGTAAGTAATCATTTATTAAGCAATTACATATGCAAGGCTATGTATACATATAACTGTGCTAATACCGTGAGAAATACAAAGATGTGTTAAACACGGTCTTGGCCTTCAAGTGTCATATGATCTAGTTTAAAGATGAAGTATAGGCACCCAAAATGGCCAACAAGGAAGCAACACATATTAAATGAACTAAGGCATGTTGTCACAGAACGAATTTTATTCTGGTACTTATGAGACCTGAGTTTTAGAGCCAGACTTCCAGGCTTCAAGTCCAGGCACCATCCCTTACTCGTGCTGTGTCCCTAGGTAAGCTGCTTCACCTCTCTGTGCCCAGTTTCTTCGTCTAAAAAAAAATAGGGATGATATTAATGGACCCTACTTCAAAGGGTTGCTGTAGGATTAAATGGATTAATAATACTCACGAAGTGCAAGCACTATGGAAGTATTTGCTATGGTTATTTTATTAATTAATTAAGTAATTAGAGACAGGGTCTTTCTTACCTGTTGCCCAGAGTTAGAATGCAGTGGCCCAATCATAGCTCACTGTACCCTCCAACTCCTGGGCTTAAACAATCCTCCCACCTCAGCCTCCTAGGTAGCTGGGACTACAGGCCTATGCCACCATGCCTGGCTAATTAAAAAAAAAAATTCTTTTTTATAGAGATGGGGGTCTCACCACCAGTTTAAGGCCAGGCTGGTCTTAAACTCCTGGCCTCATGTAATCCTCCCCACTCAGCTTCCCAAAGTGCTGGGATTATAGGTGTGACCCACGTGCCTGGCCTGCGGTGCCTATTTTACATTGCAGGGGTGAACACATTGCTTACAAAAGTACTTACATTGCTCAGCAGAAGAGAAAGAGAGAGAGGAGAGAGAGAGAGATCTGTTCACTGTGAGTTATTCGGAAAAGCTTTATGGTGGTGGTAAAATGTGGATTAGCTCCGAAGACCCCTTAAGTGTAGACTCAGAGTCATCCTGGCCCTCACGACTGGTTTGATGTCACCAAAGTCTTCACCTCTATCACCAAAGTGACCATCACCCAACTCGTCTAGCTGAGTCTTCTGGTAGCAGCTTCTGGAAGGTGATGGGGTGTTGAAGTGATCTTGTTAAATGCAGCTAAGCAAAGGAGGCAACATATTAGGTCTGAATTGTTTTGCAAGGACTCGGGGGCATCTGCAGTTAC
The DNA here is from genome assembly GCA_963575035.1 of Avahi laniger. Lineage (NCBI taxonomy): Eukaryota > Metazoa > Chordata > Mammalia > Primates > Indriidae > Avahi > Avahi laniger. The sequence goes on along the minus strand of CAUYSK010064285.1, from coordinate 36,052 downwards.
CGAGTGAGGATAGGGAGAAGAGTTAGGTACTCGTTCGAAACCAGCTCCAATCCCATCCTTTTCATGCGTAAACTACAGGCAACAGAAAAATTCACAACGAGAGTCACTGTGCATGGGCAGTAGCTGTCCAGAGCTCCAAAGTCCCAGTTCCGGTCCATCCAGGGCCTGTGTTCTCAGGTCTTAACTGTAAGAGGGTCCTTGTCATTACATCTTGAAGGGCTCTGGCCTCTGGCCTCTAGGAGACCAAGAGCCATGTACGTATTTATCTGAAAGGCACAGCCATGGGCAAAGTCTGACCAGTTATTTTGTTCAAACTCAAGAAGTATATCATAAAGCAGGACTTTTTTTGTTTGTTTTTAGAGACAGGGTCTTGCTATGTTGCCCAGGCTGGAGTACAGTGGCCATTCACAGGCACGATCATGGCACACTGCACTCTCGAACTCCTGGGCCAGAGCGATTTTAAAGCAGGACCTTAAAGAGGCAAAGATGCGGGGAAGGCAGTGCTGTAGCTCAGGGTGGGGAGAAGCAGAGGACAGGGGAGAACAGCAAGATAAGGGGGTGCAAGGGAAAGAGTTTGTCAGGGCAAGCGGGCCCATAATAGCATTTTCTGTAGCCTGAACTTTATTGAGAGAGAAATTTTTGTCCTTTGTCATAAAACGAACCTGCATAACTGTACAAGGAATGGCTGGAAATGGTGCCTTTGATGAGGTCCCTCTGGTGAGGGGCCAGCTTGCTTTCTTCCACGCCCTGAACGCTCGCAGGACACATGTCCCGGCGAGGTGGAGGACTTGCACTCGGGAGTGCCCTGCTCGGCTCTGATTCTCTGGAGCAGGGATCTTGTCTGCGGCTCATTGGAGACAGCTGCTCAGGCGGGTCCAGAAAATGGGAAACATACGGAGAGCAGCGACAGACGGAGATGCTTTCCGAACAGGGGACCTTCTGGAGTCTGTAGCTGCAACTGCAAGCACAATTAGGGGCTAACATGACCTTGCAAATAAGTGCTGAGGACATACCAGACCTCCAAAGTGCCGGGTCACCCTAACCCTGGAGGAAACACAGAAGGGAGCCAAGAAAAGGCAAGTGAGATTTTTCTGCTCTTTTTCCTGGAGTAATTTCGCCTTCTAGGAGACTCTTCTGCCTTCCCCTTCTCTGTCCCTCTTAGGTGGGCATTATAAGCTTGAGGCTGGGGCAGGGGAAGGAGGACTATGACCAGATCTAGCCTGACGGGTTTTGCAAGGTGCAGTTTGGGGAAGGTGCCCCTACCCGACTTCCCACTTGCAGAATGCCTTGGCTGAAGGTGGTTTGAACAGGCTGGATTGGAGCGGGGGTTTGGATGTCAGTGGGAAAACCAGGCCAGGGTATTCTGTGGTCTACAGTGGAATGAAACTCCCAGTTCCAGGGTGCAGAGGGGGAAACATAGAAACCAAAGGCCTTGTAAAAGAGACAAGCATCAGAATTAGCGTGACAGAATACCAGCATAACGCCCAGAGGTCAGGGTAAGAATCGCAGCATCGAATGGGGTGGAGAGTCAGGAGCCAGATGGAAGCAGGACCAGGATGGAGTCCATCCGGGATGACTGTGAGGAACAATGATGGGGACCTGTCTCTGACTTCATCCCTGGAAGTCAGAGCGTGGGTGTGGGCTGGTTTACAGGCCCAGCGGCAGGGTAGATGTTGACAACAGCACATCCTCAGGTTAAAATGTACATGTAGTGCCTTGGACGGGTCAAGTCTGGCCACTGAGAATCAAGGCTGTAGAAGCCTGGCCAGCTCCAGGCTGCCCCCTCCCACCCTCCACCACACTGAGAGTCAATACCAGTTTTAATTTTATTCATGGTGCTTGTACTGGTTCAGTGCTGCAGCTCCGCAATGAATACTAATGGAACTCCAGATTGTTTTAAGTGAAGATCTGAGCAAGACACCTCCTTTCATCTTGTCAAGAGCTGTCATTTCCAACAGAGGTTTTTGGAGTTTCCTTTCTAACAGATTCAATGCAAACTCCTTTCTACACAGAGCTGCATATGTACGCTGGGACTGGGCGATTGCAAAGCAGTCCTCATGGAAAAGAAATCATTCTTGGCCTCCTGCCCCTACCCTGGTCACTGTCAACAGAGGATTCTCCTGCAGGAGGACAGAAGGAATGGGAAGGAAGCAGGCAGGGAGGCGGGTCAGAGGCCGTCTCTTAGAAGGTGGTGGAGGCTGGGACTCTCTTTCCTTTGCAAGGTTGTTTTGATCATTCGAAATGTCATTTCCATTATTTTCATAGTCATGAGGCCTTTATGGCTTAGAAGAATGACTTCATGGCCATTTGAACTGCTTCCTTAATTCCTATCTTTCTTTGTTCTAGTCTATTTTGCATACAGTTGCTATACAGTTTTTTTTTTTTTTTTAAATCATGACTCCACTACTCAAAAGTCTGCAGTGGTTAAGGCAGCTCAGTTTGCCTTCTCTGACTGACCTTCTAGTTTCCCTCATCGGTCCAGTCTCCCATCTTCTGCTTCTGCCTGTCCCTACCTTGCCCAGCTGCAGGGGCTGAAGCCAGCTTCTTGCCTGCTCAGGCTGGTGTGGGCTTTAAACCAAGGGCAGGCACACCTGCAGCCACCTGCAATGGATTTGCTTTTCCACCAGTGAGCACAGTCTGGATTAGTCCTTAAGTGCAGAGAGGCTGGGCCGTCACCAAACTATTGCCTTTCTACCCCACCTTCAGCCTTCATTGTCCTGTCCTCATTGTCCTCAACCCCAAACGGTTTGGAAAGACTGCAGCCTAAAGTAAAGCTAAGCTCTTTTAATTGATAGAGAGCATCTAGCTTAACAACTGCTTCAGATTTTATGGGAGGTAGTAGAGCATAATATTTAAGAGCAAGGGACCAAGCCAGGGTTCAGTCCTGGCTCTCAGATTTCTTTGTCATCTTGAGCTAGTTATTTAATCCAAGTCTCATTTCCTTATCGACAAAATTGTGATGATCATAGCACCAACTTCATAAGTCTGTGATGTTTACCTGAGATGATAGATATGAAGTATTAGCATGGAGTGTGGCACACAGTTAAGCACTGAACGAATGTTAGCTATTATTACATTATTTGTCAGTTAGTGTTGATTGAGTCAATACATAAAATAGGCAAGTCCTAATGAATGCAGAGATAGATAACAACTGATCGTGATTTGATGGCCCCTTTCTTTTGTCAGACAACTCACCCCAAGCAAAAACAAGCAAAACACATGTGTGCGCGCACACACACACACACACACACACACAAACACACACACACACACACGCACGCACGCACGTTTTCTTTTCTGACCTACCACTGTGCAACATGCATTCTTTTCGGTAAAGGCACTGCCTCTCCCGCCTCTCCTGTGTCCTGCTGGCCTGCTGGACGGCCCTGATCTATCCAGTTGGAGAAACACTCCCTTGCCTCTTCCCTCCCTTGCTCTCGGTGACGGAGGAGGGAGGCGTAACATCTGCCAGCTCTCCAGGGGCGAGCCAGCTGCCCGGCAGCAGAGCGATGTTCTGCTGTAATGGCCCACAACATTAGGGCTCCCGGGGGGTCTGGCAGGGACCAGGCCAGGGCTGAGTGGGCTGAGAATGCTCGAGGCAGCGCTGGGTGGCTGCTGGCCAGAGCGGCCCATCTGTGAGGCTGGCCTGAGGGCAGGAGACAGGTTTCATGCAGCCCATTGCTAGGAAGACACCTTTTTTATTTTATTTTATTTTTTTAAAAACCCAACCCATAGAGAGATGAAAATGTAAATTCTGAGTATAGGGTGGTGGGGGCCACATTTTTGCTGGCAATTTTGCTGTTACATTCAGGTGTGGGGGCGTGGTTCTGGGTTCTGTCAAAGACATAATCTGAGAACCTGTTTTTCTGCAGAAACGATATGTCTCTATAGAACCCAGACGACTCATGCTTTTGTTCAGGGTTGAAACTCTTCTCCTGGGCTTTGGTCTCCATAGGACTGAGACTCTCACTTTCCTGTCTACGCTGAGCCATCTTGCTTCCTTCCTTTCTGTCTCCTGTTCCAATCCACAGTTAGATGGGGGGCGGCCCCACGTTAATGCCAACTTCCGCAAAATGGCATTCCCCCCACTCTGCATTGTGTCTATTTTTCTAATTTCTCAAATAATCCACGAGTGCATTTGCAGTAAGATAAACCAATATAGAGGTAATGGAGCTACCATGAGAGTCATCTGCCGCCCCCCGCCTTCCCCACCTGCCATTTCACTTTCTTCTCCAGAGCCCCGTGGTTGACAGAGGTGACCACTGTCCGCGGCTTGGTGTGCAAACCACTCTCTATTTCCATCTCTATGTCTATGCAAGCACAAGCAATTTTTCGTGGGGTATCTGTTTTTATTTAGTTTTTACTTTTATCAATGTTCTATGTACACGTAGTTTAGGGAATTAGCTATTCCTCTAGGTTGATTATGAAAAACTGAAGTCCTCTTTTATCCTTCCCCACCATTTCTCTCTTTTCTGAAACAGCCATTCTCAAATTTCTTAGTTGACTCTTTGGTATTTATATCCATATCGCTACACACATTTCTCATATTGCTACTTGGGTTTTTCGTTTCTGGCATAATCTTGACACTTCATGTGGAAAAGGAGGATTTGGTTGTCTTTGGCCCTGGTCCCCCGCTGCACACCCTTACTGATGTATCGCGTTTACTTTATAATGACTACTCTATACTGCATTGCACTTTATGCCTGTTCTTCCTTTTCTGCATAATATGTTGTTTCCTGGAGCTAATAAATGCTTGCTTGTCTGTTTTTCCCTGTTATTATCAATAATTCAACTTCAAATACTTCATGAGTTGCATAGATTTCCTCTCAGTATGTTCAAGCGCATTAGTCAGGATCTGCTATGGACTGAATGTTTGTGCCGCCTCCTCCACCCACAAGTTCCTATGTTGAAATCCTGACCCCCAAGGTGAGGGTATTAGGAGGTGGATCTTTGGGAGGTAATTAGGTGATGAGGTCCCTAATAAATGGGATTAATGCCCTTCTAAAAAAAGGCACCTTAGGCAAGGCGCAGTGGCTCACTCCTGTAACCCTAGCACTCTGGAAGGCTGAGGTGGGAGGATCGCTTGAGGTCAGAAGTTTAAGACCAGCCTGAGCAACAGCAAGACACTGTCTCTACTAAAAATAGAAAAATTAGCCCGGTGCAGTGACATGTACCTGTAGTCCCAGCTACTTTTGAGGCAGGAGGATTCTTTGAGCCCAGGAGTTGAAGGTTGCAGTCAGTTATGATGATGTCACTGTGCTCCAGCCTGGGCGACAGACAGAGCGAGACTCTGTTTCAAGAAAGGACCCCAGGGAGCTCTCTCTCTTCTTTCTGCCACGTGAGGATAGTAAGAAATTGGCAGTCGGCAGTCCGGAAGAGGGCCCTCACCAGAACCCAACCGTGCTGGCACCCTAGTCTCCAACTTCCAGCCCCCAGAACTGTAAGAAATAGATTTCTGTTACTTGTAAGCCACTCAGTTCATGGTACTTTGTTGTAGCAGCCCAAAGGGACTAAGACACTACCATCATTTTGAAGAAATCTCTCTGGAGCCTTTTGGCCTGCTCCTGTCTGCTCTGGTGAATTCCCAGGCCTGTTACGTGGCTTTCTTTCCCTGTCATCCTGAACATGCCTTTGCTACTCTCTCATGTATGATCTCATGGGACTCTATGTTTTTTGGACACCATGTCTTCCTATTATTTGATTTGTTTCTTGTTCTGGAAATATACATGCTTCAGTTGCTTCTTGAAAGGAGATACATGAAATTAGGTCATTGATTTCATCTTTCATTAGATTTAATTGAGCACTTATTAAGAATTCCAGGAAGAAAATATTTCGTACAGATTCTAGATGCTTGAGACATTAGTGAACAAAATCTAAGATCCCTGCCTCTGAGAACCTTATATTCTAGCAGAGAAGGTCTGATGATAAAAAGGAACATAATGAATAAGTAAATTATACAGTGTATTAGGAAGTGATAAGTGCCAAAAAGAAAGAAAAAATCGAGAAGGATGAGGATATCATCCAGGCCTGCCCCTGGCATCTGTGGAGCCTTGGAGAAAGAATTCAAGTCAGGACCCATTTAATTGGCATCCTACTTGCCTCATGTTATGTGTAGACCTACTTCTATACAAATTTAAGGGCAATATGAATCCTTTCATATTGCAAAATATTTCTTTAGCTAACATTTGCAACTGCTGTGAATATCTGTTGAGTGTGTATGTACTTTGGAACCACACATTGGAATTCAAAGAGAAGCCAGGAAATGGATGTACAGCAATGCTAGAAAATGTTACTTTCTTCTGTAAGAATCTATTGCATTCATGCTATCTGAGAGAAAGGATTTGACAAGTTAATTAATTTGTCTCTTACTTAAGTGTTTCTGCCGCTCAAATCCTGCCTGCACTCCAATGCAGTGTCCCTCTTTGAAGTTGGCAGTGGCCTAATCCGCAAACCTTTATGGCGTTCAGACAGGAGTTTCCTTTTATTTCAAGGACATAGGGAAAGAGATGGAGAGATGCATTTTCCTGGGGCCTGAGTGGTGTAAGCCATGAGAGTGGACGTTTGCAGTTGTAGAGAGTGCTGGGCCAGCCTAGAGGGCCAGACTCAGACTGACAGAAGAGTTGAGATATTCTTTAATACAGTGTGTGTACATGTGGGCATATGTGTTTGCAATAATGTTGGGACCTACACACCTAAGGCCCAGGTTAGGGGCCTTCTTGCCTGGAGATTAGTGGAGTATTGGGATCTGGAATATTAGCATAGAATTGGAGGAAGTCAGGGTAGGCCTTGTTGAGAATGTGACATATAAGAAAAGACTTAGCGAAGGAGCGGCAGTTAATCATAATGTTATTTTTGGGAAGAACATTTCATATAGAGAGAATAACTAGTACAAAGGCCCTAAGGTATGCTTATAAATGTCTTTAGTGTAAATTAGCATTTAATTAATAGTTTGTGTATAGGATTCTAGGAAGGCCTTTTTTTTTTTAAGAATTTTGAAGAAATTGCTCTGTTGCATCTACCTTCGATTACAGCCGTTGAAAAAATAATGTCATTCTGATACTTGCTTCTTTGTAAGTGAACTATTTTTTTCTCTGTGGAACTTTGTAGGGTCTTTTCTTTGCCTTCCTCCTTGCTATATTCTTGGTGTGGATCTACTTTCCCCCACCTTGCTGTGCACTCGATGAATATTCATTTATTCGATCATTCGTCCCAGAAATATTTATTGAGCACTCACTATGTGCCATGCACTGTTCTATATTCTGGCGATGCGACAGAGAACAACACAAAAATTCCAGCCCTCATGGAGCTAACAGTCTAGTAAAAGGAAAAGACCCTAAACAAAACAAGTGGAACAATAAGTTCATGTGTTAAATGGTGATAAATGCTATGGAAAAAAATAAAATGGAGAGGATGGATCAGGAATTCTAGTGGATGGGGACTTGGAGGTGGTCTCAATTTAAAATAAAGTGATCAAGGAATGCCACACCAGGAAGGTGACATTTAAGTCTTCAAGGAGCTAAGGGAGCAAGTAGTGCTGATACCTGGAAGAAGAGCATTCCAAGCTCGAATGTAAAGATGTGCAGGACAGAGCATGCCCAGTGTGGTCTAGGGACAGCAGGGGACCAATGTCACTGGAGCAGGGGGAGTAAAGCAGCCAGTAGAAGAGATGACGTGTGAGAGGCAAGAGGAATCAGGTCATGTACAGTCCTGAACAGATTTTGTTTTTTTACTTGAATCAAAATGAGAAACATTAAGTCAAATTCTGGTTGTTTTTGAAGTTGGGACTTGAAAATCATGGGTGTCCTCGAGGAGAGCAGTTTCGGTGGAGTTGTTCAGTGATGGGTACAATCAAGAGAAAATGAGCGAGAGAAACTCGAGTCAGTTGAATCAACTCTTTCAAAGGTTTGTAAATAGAAGAAGAGAAATGAGATGGTGACTCCAGGGGAGGTGAGACTAAGCTTATTTATTTATTTTTAAGTTGAAGGAGATGATAGGAGGTTTATATACTAATTGTAAACTCGTCACCTTCAGTTCTGGAAAATTATCTTAAATTATTATTTTTATCGTAATGATTTCCTTCCCTTCATGGTCTCTGCTTTTTCCTTCTATAACTCTCTTATCTGAATTTTGGATTGATCTTCTAATTTTCTTATATTTTTCTCCCTGTTTTCTGCCTATTTGTCTTTTTGCTCTAATTTCTCAAATATTTTTTCTCCTACTAAGTTTTAACATTTTCTGTATGCTCCTTTCTCATAGTATTCTTTTCTTGTTTCATGAATACAATATAGTCGCTTATTTTGCTGAGAATTTTAATGATAGTTTTTAATTAATGTTTGTTCTCTTGAATTGTGTCTGTTTTCTGTTTCCTCAGTTGCTTTTCTTTCTCTGACTTTTTGTTTGTTTGAGACAAGGTCTTACTCTGTCGCCCAGGTAAGAGTGCAGTGGCATCATCATAGCTCACTGTAACCTCAAACTACTGGACTCAAGGAATTCTCCTGCTTCAGCTTCCTGAGTAGCTGGGACTACAGGTGTGTGCCACCATGTCCAGCTAACTGTTTATTTTTTTAAATCCTTGTCTTTCACATTAAAAGCTTTCTCAACTGGCTCTTGGTCCTTGGTTGTCTCCTCACATTTAAGTCTGGGGCACTTAAAAGCTTATGTGGTGGAACTTGTCAACTGTGGCCTTCCTGTTAGTGTGACCTGCCTGGGGTGCTATACTGGGAAACCCCCTGTTTTACTTTTTAAAAGTCTCTTTTCTGGGCTGGTCTCCTTAGCATAGACTCTTCTGATTCCCTGCCTGGTGGGTGAATGCTTGGCTGCCAGCTTACTGGCAGGTAAGTGAAGGAAGAAAGTTGGAAGTCAGCTCTCAATTGTTTGACGTAAATTTTTATTTAATCTCTCTGTTTTTGGTATGGCACTCTTACATTCAACATACCTGTTTAATGTTTTACAGAGAATAAATTTCCAGTATATGGAGAAAGGTCAGATGTATGGCTATGAATAATGGAAAGAGAATCTGTTTCTTTTTTTTTTTTTGAGACAGAGTCTCACTGTGTTGCCCAGGCTAGAGGGCCATGGCGTCATCCTCGCTCACAGCAACCTCACACTCCTGGGCTCGAGCGATCCTCCTGCCGCAGCCTCCCGAGTAGTTGGGACTACAAGCATGTGCCACCATGCCCAGCTAATTTTTTCTATATATTTTTAGCTGTCCAATTAATTTCTTCCTATTTTTAGTAGAGACGGGATCTTGCTCTTGCTCAGGCTGGTTTCGAACTCCTGAGCTCAAACAATCCTTCCGCCTCGGCCTCCCAGAGTGCCAGGATTACAGGCGTGAGCCACCGCGCCTGGCCGAGAATCTGCTTTTTAAACAAACTTCCCACAGTCCTCCTCTTTTTAACTCTCCTAAATTCCCACTTGCAAAAATACCTTGGGTTGCCAATTTCTGAGCCGTGGTGGGATCTGCAATGTAGATTGTATTGCTTCTTGGCTTTCCTCACCATAAACTTTAGATTCAGAGCTCTCCAACTATTGAGTCAGGTACTACCTGTCCATCTGCTTTTTGGCTTTCAATATTTTGTTATTGTAGTTTCCTCTTCAGCACTCTTTGTCCACATAAGTTTATTACAAAAACTAAAATGAAATAAACTTGGAATCTGTGAGAAAGAACAACTAAATATGTATATTAAATCCTCTGTCTTGAACTGGAAACTCCAAATGATAGCCCTCAATTTTTTTGAATGTTTATTTAGCAGAGATGTGAAGAAACTGGATTTTCTTTATTAAAATTGTACACTTTTTTAGTGCCCGAAACAAAACAAAAATTTTTATACATTTTTTCAAAAAAATTTATAATTTTATCATCATTCCTAACTGTAACATTGGGTACTCAGTCATTTAGAATGGAAGTAATTTACATGGCTGTAATTAAAAATCATGTTAAATATATTTGTATTTTTCATTTGTACTCATTTACAAGTCTGTAAACTATTTCTAATTTTTGTACATTTTCAAGTTTTTAATTTTTAAAAATATCAAACCTATAGAAAAATTGCAATAATAAAATAGACATCAGTGTACCCTACACTTGAATTTACCAGTTGTTAATATTTTGCTTCTCTCTTTCTCTCATTCTCACTGTCTTTGTGTCTGTCACTGTATGCACATGTATTTTTTATTTCTTAATTATTTGAAAGTAGGTTGCAGATATCATCACACTTCACCTCTAAATTGTCATCATGATTCTTCTAGGACTATTTTCCTCCATAACCACACCACCATTATTACATCCAAGAGATTTAGTATTAATTCAATACCACTGTTTTATAGCTCATTTCTAAGTTTTCTCAATTGATCCAAACATTTCTTTGAAAGCTGTTTGCCCCCTCCCCCAATGCCAAATCCAATTAAGGATCAGGCAGTGCATTTAGTTATCATTTTTCTTTAGTCTCTTTTTGTCTAGAACACTCCACATCTGTGTGTGTATGTCTGTGTATTTTATGACATTACTATTTTAAAGAATCCAAGCTAGCTTTTTGGTAGACTATCTCATAATGTGGATTTGTATGATTATTTCTTCAAGATTAGATTTGCATTATATATATATTTGTATATTTAGCAAAAATTATACACAATTGATGCTGTGTATTTCTCATGTGTCACATCAGGAGACATAAAACATCAGATTGTTCCATCATTTGGTGATGCTAAATTTGATCACTTGGATACTATGGTGTCTTCCAGATCCCTCTCTTTTGAAGGTAGCTCATTATCTTTATACTTAAGAAGTAAATTGGTGGTGAGGGATAGGTGTTACTTTGAAGAGTGTTGACTGTACAGCAATCTTTAACCCAGAGGGTTTAACATCCATAGCTGATTCTTGTCTGAAGCAATTATTATATTCTAATTCTATCACCCTTTCTGCCCTTATTAGATGACTTTCTCCTATAATAAACAACTTCCTCCTCCCACCATCCTCCCATTTTTTTCTCTCTCTCTTTGAGTATCATTATGAATTTATGGAGTTTTAAATTCCATATTATAGCCCATTATGTTCATTAGTTATTTTGATGCTCAAATTGTATGACATTTTTTTAATCAGAGCCCTTTCAAGCTGGCTCCTGTATCCATTGGATATATCTCCTTCAATGTTTGTGTCTCCCTTGCTTTCTAGCACAGAAAGTGTTTGTTCTAAGCTTACTTTGTAATTTCTCTGTTTCAGATCTGGAATCAGTCATTTCTTTAGGGAGTCCTACTTTCTTCGAGTGAGGACTGGGATTTAGAAATCAAGTACTGAGCATTTAGTTTCCTTACATGCCACTTTTTGTGTAAGAAAGAAGGAGGAATAAGAATGTTTCATGTATGTATGTATGTGCGCTTATTTTGCAAAAAGAAACTTGATAAGGATAGATAAAAACATGGAAATGGTTACCTATGCGAAGTAAGTGGGAATGGAGTGGAGGAATAACATACAGATGAAGCCTCTCTGAGGATACCTTGTAAGAAGCTGTGCTTTCAGTAGACAGAGCTAGGAAACATATTATAAAATTCTGAGTTTATATCGATATCTTCAATTGAAACCCAACATCACTTATTTTCAACATTTCATATTAGATTTTGCCTTCTTCACAGTGAGAACCCTGTAGCCCAAAACATCACTATATTTACTCATCTACATATTTACTATATGCAATAAATAGTTTTAGAATTAGTATACCAATACTGTCTCTAATGACAAACTTACGAAATAAATTTTAAGATTTCTTTCCTTTTCTTTTTTAAATCTTAAAATATATGTGTTCAAAAACTACAAAAATTCTTTTTCTGTAGGTGGTCATGTTCCTGATCTGATATACAGTTAGATTTATTTACTTCAGCTTGCATTCACTATTAGAATTTGCTTTTTCCATTCTTTTTTATTGCAATTTTATTTTTGGATATGTAAAAGGGTTACATGGCTCAACAGTCAAACCATATAAAAGTTATATTCAGAGATGTCTCACTCCCATCCCCATCTATTCTACCCCATTCCCACCCACCCACTATAGATAACACTTTTATTTATTTGTAGTTTATCTTCCTTGGGTTTCTTTTTGCAAAAATAAGCCCTTTTTTCTTTCACAAAAATAGTGTTCATATATATATAATATATAAAAAAATATATACTATATAAAAGTCTTTTGCACTTATAAAATTAAATTAAAAAAATTAAATTTGGCCATATAGCCTAGAAAGCATTTCATATTAGTTAACAAAGATTTCCATACTTTGTTACTACTATACAGTACTAAGCTGTTAGAGGATAGATTATAGTTTAATTATCTAGTCTTTTATGAATAGAAAATTCGGTTATTTCCAATATTTTGCTATTAAAATAACGTGTCAGTCCATAACTGTGTGCATATGTTGTTTTGTATTTGTGGAGGTATATCTTCTGTTCCTTCCTCTTTCTTCTCTTTCTCGTATTCCCACTATGCATATGTTACATATATTTTTTAGTCATCCCACAGTTTTTAGATATTCTGTTCTGCTTTTGTAAATTTTTTTTCTTTTTCTTTCAATTTGGGAAGTTTCTGTTGACATACCTTCAAGGTCACTGATTGTTTCCTCAGCCACATCCAGTCTGTTGATCAAAGGCATTCTTCATTTCTGTTATTGTGTTTTTGATTTCTGGCATCCTTTTCATGCTAGCAAAAAGCACTCTATGATCCTTTTGATTCTCTCTTAGTGTTTCCATCTCTCTGCTTACATTGCCCATTTGTTCTTGAATGTTGTCCACTTTTCTTCAGAACCCTTAGCATATTAATCATACTTGTTTTAAATTCCTGGTCTGATAATTTCACAATCTCTGCCACACCTGGGTCTGGTTCTGAAGCGGGTTCTGTCTCTTCATACTGTGTTTTCTGTTTCTTCAGACTGTGTTTTTGCTTTGCCTTTTTTTGTTGAAAACCGGACATGATGTCTCAGGTAAAAGGAACTGAAGTATTAATAAATAGGCCTTTAATGTTTATGTTTATCCGGCTAGGAGTTAGGCTGTGTTTACTGTTCGTTGGAGGTGTCAGAGGCTAAAATTTCCTCTGATGTCCTTGTTTTTTTGTCTCCCCTGTTAACTCTGTGTTTCCCTAGAGACTTCTAAAACAAGATCTGAAGACCCGCGGTTCTTTCAGTTGTATTTCCCTGTTATTATACAGGGGCTCTACTGATGTGGTGGCGAGGTGGGGGGTGAGGGGAAGTAGTCTATACTCGCACGGTGAACAAAAGTTCTCCAAAAAGGAATTTGCAGGAAAGAGACTTTATTCCAGTGAACAGTTTGCAAACCTGGGAGAAACAGCCTTTGGTGTAAAACCAAGATGCATTCCAGAAAACAAAGAGGTGTCAGGTTTTACAGCAAAAGTTCCTGTCCAGGTTCCCAATCAGGTCAGTTTATTCAAATGAAAAATTGAAACTCACTTAGTTCTGATTGGTCAATGCAGATGGATGGATACAGCAGAATCCTAATTGGTTAATACAGCTGATCTCTGATTGGCTGAGACAGGTGAGCTTTGATTGATTGATTTCCAAGCCCCAAACCAGAAGTCTGTGTTAGATGTTTCTTTTAAATGGAGTATGTGTGTGTGTGTGTGTGTGTGTGTGTGTGTGTGTGTGTGGCAGAGGTTGTGATTTCTGGCCACAGTTTGTCTTGGCACTGAACAACAGGAACTGGTTTGGCTTTATTGTAGAAAGGGCAGTCCTGTGGTACTTTTACAACGTGTTCTCAGAACAGAGATTTTGTGACTGCTCCCTCACCCAGCCATGGCCGCCTGGTTCTGTTTTAACTTTGAGCACCCCAGGTAGCCACAGGGAGTCCATTTTGTCTGTGGCTGAGGGCGTACTTTAACACTATGCTTAGGCCTCTGTCTTTCAGTGAGCCTGTGCTCCTGGGCTGTGACCTTCACAAGTACTGAGCTTGTTGTTCCCACTTTACGTGAGATAGAAAGGGTGGAGGTGGCGGAAGTTGATACTTCTTTCCCCCATGTCAGTTAAGCATTGGTAAAATATTTTTCTTTGAGGACAGACCTTTGTTAAAAATAAGAGAAAACTCTGAGTGTATTTCAGAAAGGTTACTTCTCCCCTCCCCCTTCAGGAGACACAAAGGGATTTTTTTTTCTAGATTTTTACCCTGAGAAACCGTGGCACTCCTGGAGGCTAAACTCATAAAAGTGTGGGACCCCCTTATGAATGGCTCCCAAGATATTTTTTTTCCCTCAAGCTAGAACACATTCAATCTCCAGCAATTAGTCAAATACTTTTGTTTTCCTACCAATTTCTTACCAGTGGCTGGCTCTAGTGGTGGTTTCTGTTCCCCATAGGCTGTGATTATCTGTATTTTCCTTTCTTCTCCAATTTTCAGAGCAGTGGTTTAACCTTAATTCTCTGATGAACCTAAGAAGACTTGTTAATTTTCAGTTTGTTTCATTCTTTTTTTCTTGTTGTAAAGATGGGAGTGATGACTTCTAAGCTTCTTTATGTGTTGTACTGGAAACCAGAAGTTCATATAAATTCTGAAGGTGTACCTTTAGAATAAAATTCTGGAAGTGGTATTATAGAGTCAAGGGGTAAGATATATGCTATTTTGTTCCATATTGGCAAATTCTCCTCCATTGGGTTGTACTATTTTGCAATTCTACCAGCAATGTGTGAGAATGTTGTTCTAACAGAATGTTGTCAAGCTTTTGAATTCTTGGCAATCTGATTGTGACAATTGGCATCTCAATCTAGTTTTGTTTTTTGTTTTTCTTATTATAAGTGCGGTTGAGGATTTTTTCATGTTTAAAGGACATTTGCATGTTGTTTCCTGTGGACTCTCTGTTCATACATTTTGCTCCATCCTCCACATTTTAAAAAATAGAGTTTTGATATTTTCCTCATAATGAAACAATATTTCATATATTAAGTAAATTAGCCATTTATATGTGATGTATTTTGCAATCGTTTTTACTAGTTTGTAATTTGTTTATTGATTTTCTTTTTTCATTGGGGCCATGCAAAAACTATATGTATGCATTTAGTTTAAGTTATCTTTATTTTATCTGGATTCTGAGTCATAGTTAGAAAGCCTTTCTTACATGTAGGTTATAAAGGAATTCACCCATATTTTATTTGAATACTTGAATAGTTGAAATTTAGATCTTTGATCTATTTAGAATTTATTTTGCTTTATTATTTCAAAATATCTTTGTTACATGGATACCTTGTGTAATGCTTAAGTCAGGGCTTTTAGTGTGCCTATCATCAGAATAGTGTGCATTGTACATAATAAGTAAGTTTTTACCCTTCACCTCCTCTTGTCCTCCCCCTTCTTGAATTCCAATAACCTTTACATCTTTTTGTGCCTGTTCCTGCCTATTATTTAGCCCTCAATTCTTAGAGAGTATATGTGGTGTTTTTTTTTCCATTCCTGAGACACTTTACTTAGGATAATGGGCTCTAGTTCCATCCAAGTTGCTGCAAAAGACATTATTTCATTTTTTTTATGACTGAGTAGCATATACCACATTTTCTTAATCTACTCATGAATTGATGGGCATTGAGGTTGATTCCACATCTTTGCAATTATGAATTGTGCTGCAATAAACATTTGAGTGTAGTGTCTTTGTGATAAAATGTCTTTTCTTTGGGCAGATACCCAGTAATGGGATTGCTGGATCGAATGGTGGGTCTACTTTTAGTTCTTTGAGGAACCTCCATACTTTTTTCCATAGAGGTTGTACTAATTTGCATTCCCACCAACAGGATATAAGTGTTCCTTTCTCTCTGTATCCACCCCACCATCTACTGTTGGTTGACTTTTTCATAACATAACATTCTAACAGGGGTAAAGTAGTATCTCATTGTAGTTTTAATTTGCATTTCTCTGACGATTAGTGATGTTTAGCATTTTTTCATATGTTTGTTGGCCATTTGTCTATCTTCTTTTGAAAAACTTCTGTTCATGTCTTTTGTCCACTTTTTAATGGGATCGTTCATTTTTTTCTTGCTGATTCATTTGAGTTCTTTGTAGATTCTGGATATTAGCCCTTCATCAGATGTATAGATGACAAATGTTTTCTCCCATTCTGTAAGTTGTCTATTTACTCTGTTGATTATTTCCTTTGCTTTTAAATTTAATTAAGTCTCATTTATTTATTTTTGTTGTTGCTGTTTATGCCTTTGGGGTCTTAGTCATAAATTCCTTGCTTAGGTCAGTGTCCAGAAGAGTTTTTCCTGTGTTTTCTTCTATAATTTTTATGGGTTCATGCATTACATTTAAGTCTTTTATTTATCTTGAGTTAATTTTTATATATGTTTTATTCCTCTGCATGTGGCTATCCAATTTTCCCAGTACCATTAGTTGAATAGGACTTCCTTTGCCCAGTGTATGTTGTTGTGTGTTTTGTTGAAGATCAGTTGGTTGTAGATAGATGGTTTTCTTTCTGAGTTGTCTATTCTGTTCCACTGGTCTATGGCTCTAGTTTTATACCAGTGCCATGCTATTTTGGTTACAATAGCCTTATAGTATAATTTAAAGTCAGGCAATATGATGCCTCCATATTTTTTCTTTTTCCTTAAGATTGCTGTGGCTATTAGGCTCTTTTTTGGTTCCAAATGAAGCATAGAATTTTTTTCTAGATCTGTGAAATATGATATTGGTATTTTGATAAGGATTCTGTTGAATCTGTAAATAGCTTTGAGCAGTATGAACATTTTAATGATGTTGATTTTACCAATCCATGAGCATAGGATGTTTTTCTATTTCTTTGTGTCATCTATGGTTTCTTTCATCAATGTTTTGTAGTTGTCCTTGTAGAGATCCTTCATCTCCTTCGTTAAGTATATTCCCAGGTATTTTCTTTTCTTTTCATTGTAAATGATATTGCTTTCTTGATTTGACTCTCAGCTTCACTGTTACCTGTATATAGAAATGCTACTGATTTGTGTACATTAATTTTATAACCTGAGACTTTACTGAATGTATTTATCAGTTCTAGGAGTCTTTAGGGTTTTCTAGGTAAAAGATCATACTGTCAGCGAACAAGGATAGTTTGACCTTATCTTTCCTGATTTGAATGCCCTTTATTTCTTTCTCTTGCCTGATTGCTTTGGCTAAAATTTCCAGTACTGTGTTGAATAGAAGTGGTGAAAGTGGGCATCCTTGTCTTTTTCCTAGGGGGAAATGTTCTTAGGGGGAATGCTTTTAACTTTTCTGCATTCAATATGATGTTTGTTGTGGGTTTGCCATTCGTAGCTTTTATTATTTAACATTTTGAGGTATGTTCCTTGTATGTCTAGTTTGTTGAGGATTATTATCATGAAGCGGTATAGGATTTTATTGAATTCTTTTTCTACATCTATTGAGATGATCATATGTTTTTTGTTTTTAATGCTGTTTATGTGGTGAATCCCATTGATTGATTTGTGTATATTGAAACATCCTAGCATTCCTGGGATGAAACCCACTTGATTATGGTGAAGTATCTTTTTGATATGCTGTTGAATTCTGTTTGCTAGTGTTTTGTTGAGGATTTTGCATCTGTATTTCTAAGGGATAATGGTCTGTGGTTTTATTTTTTTGTTGTATCCTTTCCAGGCTTTGGTATCAAGTGAATACCAGCTTCGTAGAATGAATTAGGGAGGATTTCCTCCTCCTCAATGTTACGGAAAATTTTCAGTAGAATAGGTGCCAGTTCTTCTGTGTAGGTCTTGTAGAATTCCACTGTGAATCCATCTGGTCTGGGACTTTTTTTTTTGTTATTGTTGTTGTTGTTGGGAGATTTTTTTTTTTTCTTGTTACTGCTTCAATCATGCTGCTCATTATTGGTCTGTTTAGGATTTCTATTTCTTCCTGATTCAGGCTTGGGAGGTTGTATGTTTCCTGGAATTTATCTACTTCCTCTACATTTTCTAGTTTATGTGCATAGAGTTTTTTTTAGTATTCACAGATGATATTTTGTATTTCTGTGGTATTAGTTGTTATGACTCCTTTTTCATTTTTGACTGAGCTTATTTGAGTCCTTTCTCTTCTGTTTCTGGTTAATCTGGCTAGTGGTCTATTGATTTTGTTTATCTTTTCAAAGAACCAACTTTTTTGTTTCACTGAACCTTTGTATTGTTTTTTGTTTTCTGTTTCATTTAGTTCTGCTCTGAGCTTTTTTATTTATTTTCTTCTGCTAGCTTTGGTTTTGGTTTGCTCTTCTTTTTCTAGTTCCTTGAGATGTGACATTAGGTTGTTAATTTGTGATTTTTCTGTCTTTTCGTTGTTGGCATATAAGGTTATGAACTTTCTCTGTAGGACTGCTTTTGGTGTATCCCATGGATTTTGATAGCTTGTATCCCCTTTGTATTTCAGTTCAAGGAATCTTTTGATTTCCAGCTTAATTTCATCATTGACCTAAGGATTGTTCAGCAGCAAGTTGTTTAATTTCCATGACTTTGAGTAGATTTGATCGTTTTTCTTAGAATTAATTGGTTTCTAGTTTTATTTCACTGTAGTCTGAGAAAATACACCATATGATTTCAATTTTTTTTGAATTTTCTGAGACTGGTTT
Organism: Avahi laniger; assembly: GCA_963575035.1. Classification (NCBI taxonomy): domain Eukaryota; kingdom Metazoa; phylum Chordata; class Mammalia; order Primates; family Indriidae; genus Avahi; species Avahi laniger. The sequence goes on along the minus strand of CAUYSK010064285.1, from coordinate 17,492 downwards.
TGTGGCCAAAATATGATCAATCTTGGAGAATGTTCCATGTGCTGATGATAAGAATGTATATTCAGTAGATTTTGTGTGGAATGTTCTGTAAATGTCTGTTAGTTCCATTTGTTCTACAGTCCGACTTAAGTTCATTGTTTATTTATTTATTTTCTGCTTCAGTGATCTGTCTAGTACTGTGAGTGGGGTGTTGAAGTCACCAGCAATTACTATGATACGTTTTCTTTTCTTAGATCTAATAGAATTTCCTTTATGAATCTGGCAGCTCCTGTGTTAGGTGAATATATTTTCAGGATTGTTGTCTCTTCTTGTTGAATTGCTCCCTTTTCCATTCATTATATAATGACCATGTTTTTCTTTTTTTTTTTTTTTGAGACATAGTCTCACTCTCTTGCCTGGGGCGAATGCCGTGGCGTCAGCCTAGCTCACAGCAACCTCAAATTCCTGGGCTCAAGCAATCCTACTGTCTCAGCTTCCCGAGTAGCTGGGACTACAGGCATGAGCCACCATGCCCGGCTAATTTTTTCTGTATATATTTTTAGCTGTCCAATTAATTTCTTTCTATTTTTGGTAGAGACGGGGTCTCGCTCTTGCTCAGGCTGGTCTCAAACTCCTGAGCTCAGAACGATCTGCCCGCCTTGGTCTCCCAGAGTGCTAGGATTACAGGCGTGAGCCACTGCGCCCGGCCCATATTTTTCTTTTGTTTACCGTTTTTGATTTAAAATCTATTTTATATGATATGAGAATGGCTACACCTGCTCACTTTTGGTTTCCACCTGCGTGGAGTATTTTTTCCATCCCTTTACCTTGAGTCTGTGAGTCCCTGTAAATTAGATGTATTTCTTGGAGACAGCATATACTTGATGTGTGTTTTTTCATCCATTCAGCCAGTCTATGTCTTTTAGTGGGAATTAAGACTATTCACATTCAGTGTTAGTATTGATATGTGAAATCCTGTTCCTGTCATCAGGTTGGATGTTACCTTGTTTTTTTTATCCCCTTCTTGTGCTATTGTTTTATAAGAGCTGTGGGATTTAACTTTGGGATATTTTTCCACTGGTGGGTATCTATTGCGCTGTTCCACGTATAATGCAGTTCTGAGTATTTCTTATAAGGCAGGTCTAGTAGGACAAATTCCCTTAGTGTTTTCTTGTCTGGAAAAGTCTTTATTTCTCAATCATTTATGAAAGTTCATTTTCAGGATACATAATTCTTATTTGGCAGTTGTTTTACTTAAGAATGGGGCCTCAATCCTTCTGGCTTGTAAGGTCTCTGCTGAGAAGTCTGCTGTCAGCCTGATGGGTTTTGCTTTGTAGGTTAGTTGTTGCTTTTGTCTTGCTACTTATAGAATTTTCTCCTTCATTTTGACTTTGGCCAAATTGATGACTATGTGTCTTGGCAACGGCCTATTTGCTATGAATCTTCCCAGTGTTCTATGACCATCTTATATCTGGATATCTGAATCTCTTATAACACCAGGGAAGTTTTCCTCAATAATTCCCTGGAATAAATTTTCATGCTTTTCTTCTTCTTCCCAGAGATACCTATAATTCATATATTGGTTTGCTTCACACAGTTCCATATTTCTTTGAATAATTGTTCATTATTCATTATTCTTTTTCTGCATCTTTGACTGATGGCTTCAAGCTCTGAAATTCTTTCTTCTGCTTGATCAAGTCTATTGCTGAAGCTTTTTGCTATATTTTGAAATTCCCTAAATGACTCTTTTATTTCTTTAAGATCTGTTATATCTTTTCTTATGTTGTCTAGCTTTTTAGTGCCTTTTTCATTTTTTTTCATTGATGTTCTGAACTTTTTTTGGCTTTCGGCTTCTTTGTGTTGGTTTTCAACATTCTCTTCAATCCCATTCATCTTATTTTCCATCAATATTCTAAACTTCATTTCTGACATTTCAACCATTTCCTTTTCATTGGGGTTCATTGATGCGTATCCATTATGATCCCTTGGGGGGAGTCAAACTAGCTTGTTTTTCATGTTGCCAGAACTCTTTTTCCTGTTTCTTCCTCATCTGAAACAGCTTCTCTCAGCTCAGAACAGATAGGTTTACAGTGCACTTGTTCTCCTTTGCCGGGAACTCACTTACTTAGTAAGAAAAAGGAGATGTCCCTATGTGGCACTTTTGTGACCTACTCTGGAAGATTGACCTGGCAGGGGAGGAGCAGGTGCACTGAGAGCCTGTAATGCAGCTGATCTATGTTGTCCCATTCTTCTGTGATTGTCACAGTCCAAGCTGATGCTGGATGATCTTTGTACAGAGAGGTGGGTTGTTCCCCAGGCCACTGTTTGACCCTCAGGGTAGGGGATGGGAAAGTCCCTCTCTACAGCAGCTGGCATTGCAGAAGATTGCTCTGCCTGGGTCTCCCCATGGTGGTGACAGTGGCAGTTGTTTGAGGCTATCTAGGAAGCAGTCATGGGCATCAGGGCCATGGGCGTTTGAACCAACTAGATCCAGGTACAATGGCAGGTCAAGGCTAGAGGGTTGCCAGCAGAGTGTTGGACTCGGGGGGTGGGCAGTTCCCTCCAGGCAGCTGGTGAGAACTGCCAGGGTGAGGTCGTGTGGCCTGGTAGCAGTGCTGGAGCCTTCAGGGTTGGGCCGCAGTGTCTGATAGACACAGAGAAACCTCAGAGTAGGTTTGTGGGGCCCATCAATGGCCCTGGAGCCACAGGGGCAGGGCTGCAAGGTTCATTAGTGGAGCTAGAGCCTTGGGAGCACAGCATGCGGCCCAGCAGCAGTGGGGAAGCCTCAGATTCAGGGCTGTAGGGCCCAGTGGTGGCGCTGAGCCTCAGGGATGAGGCATGGGTCCCAGCAGCAGTGAGGTAACCTTGAAGTCAGGGCCACAGGGCCCAGCGGTGATGTTGGAACCTTGGGGGCAGGACCGTGGGATCCAGTGGCAGTGATGGAGTCTCAGAGCTGGGGCCATGGGGCTGAAAAGCAGTGCAGGAACTGCAGGCACGGAGCCACAGGGTCGGTTGGCAGCCTGGGGATCATGGGGGTGAGGCAGAGAGCATTTCTACTGGTAACAAACTCCCTTGGCTTTTGTTTATCCAGGAATGTCTCAATTTCTCCCTAACCTTTGAAGGACAGTATTGCTGGATATAACATTCTTGGTTGACACTTTTTTTTTTTTTCCTTTCCTATACTTTGAATTTATCAGCTCACTATCTTCTGGTCTCCAATTTATAACGACAAGTATACTGATAACCCTGTTGAGGATCCCTTGTATGTGATGAGTCACTTCTTTTTTGCCTGCTTTGAAGATTCTTTGTTTTTGTCATTCAAAAATCTGATTATATTGTGTCTCGCTGTGGGTCTTTTTGAGTTCAACTTATCTGGAGTTCATTGAGTCTCTTGGACGTTTATATTCATGTCTTTAATCAAACTTGTGAAGTTTTCAGTTACTATTTCTTGTAATATTCACTCTTTCCCTTTCTCTCTTCTTTTGTGGGATTTTCACAACATATTTGTTGGTACACTTGATGGTATCCCACAGGTCCCAAAGTCTCTCTTTACTTTTCTTTAATCTTTTTTCTATTTCTTCCTCAGCCTCACTCATTTTCATTGTTCTTTCTTTAAGTTTACCAATTCTTTTCTTTGACTTCTCAAATATCTTCTCAAATATCTCTTCTCTAGTAAGTTTTTCATTTTGTTATTGTATTTATCAAATCCACAATTTCTTTTTGGTTTCTACTTAAGTTTTCTATGTCTTTGTAAATATTTCCAGTGTTTTTATACACCATTTTCTTGACTTTCTCCATCTCTTTCATTAGTTCTTTGAGCATATTTATGACATATTATGTCATAATGAGCATATTATGTTTTAAAGTATTTGTCTACTAGATCTGCCATTAGGTCTTTTTTCAGAGACAGTTTCTGTTGATTTATTTTGTCCTTTGAATGGGCCTACTTTCTGGTTTCTTTGTATGCCTTTTGATTTTTGTTTAAAAATGGATAATTAAATCTAATAATGTGGTAATTCTGGAAGTCAGATTTTTCCCCCTTTCCCAGGGTTTGTTGGTAAAAAATTTTTGTGTATATTTTATTTGCATGTTTAACCATTGCAGGCTGTGTGTGTGTCAAGGATCATCTGGAAGTGTAAACTTAAGGTCTTTTCAGGTCTTTTTTGAGCCCGCACATTTCCCTGGGCATGTACAGTCATTTTCTAACTTTTTATGTATATGTGGCTGTTTTTGAAAGTTATAGTCTGTAATGTCTGACTCCCAAAAGTGGAAAAGGAAAAAGAGTAAGAGAGAGGGGTACCAACCCTTTAATTCCTCTGGAAGTCAGTTTAGCAGAGGTGGAAAGGCTTAAAGCAATGGGAGGGGTGCAGTAATGGTTGCTCTGCACCTCTGTGATCAGAGCAGTAATCAGTAATTAGAGCACAGATCCTTGCTATTTTGAGGAGAGGGTCCTTGTTAGCTACCCTGGATCCCACAAGCTGCTTGCAGACTGCTCCAGGAACAGGTGCTCAGCTGCTTGATACAGGGCTAGGAGTAGGGGATGGGTAGCTGCTACTGTGCTTAAGAGCTGAAATTGGCTGACATTAAGTACAATGTACCCTCCAAGTTTTCTCCTGAAAGTTACAAGCCTTAAATAGACCCCACAGTTCCAAAATAGTTATGACAGATTTTGCCATTGTAATTCTTGTCTAGATGGAGAGACAGATTCCTGGTGCTTCCAACTCCACCATCTTCCCTGTCCTCTGTTCCTTTGTATTGACTAGTTTAGGTAGTGGCTTGTCTATTACATTGATTTTTTTTTTTAAACAAGCAGAATTTTTATTTATTTATTATTTATACTGTTTTCTTTTTTCTATCTCAGTAATGTCTTTTTAAAAAAATCTTTCTGCTTTCTTTTTGTTTAATTTGTTGGTCGTTTTCTTGCCTTTTGAGTTGGGAATTTATTCATTTATTTTTAGTCCTAGTTTAAAAAGCACTGGTAATTGAAATATGACATATAAAGTAGACAGATTTCATGTGGCAGAATTTTTAAAGTAAAAAAACCCTGGTAACCACCACCTAGATCAAGATCTAGACTATTGCTAGCACTCAGACATCCTGCATGTCATCTTCTATTAAATATCCCTCCAATTCTGCCTCTGTCACTATAAATCAGTTTTGCCTACTTTTTAATTTCATGTAAATGGGCTGATAAAGTATGTACTCTTTTATGTCTTACCTTTTTTCTCAAAATTACTTCTAGAAGATGATTGCATGTAGCTAAGTATTGTATTCCCCTTTATGAATATATTACCCTTGATGTAGATATTTATGACATTATAAGAACTGTATGTTTTGTCTTTGCCCCTAGTTCCTGACAGAGACCTCCTAAAACCCTTGTAATTTCCTGAATCATGGGGAATGATAGAAATGTCTTGTACAGAACTTCTACATCTATAGGCATTTCTTGAGTCACAGTAACATATTTTGGTCTATTCTTTGGGTAGGCTCCTGAATAGCTTCAGGTGGGAGCTGGTTCTAAGAAAGACCAAGCCATGATTAGAACCTTGGAACTTTATTCATTGAACTTCTGGGCAAGGGAGAGGGTCTGGAGATTGAGTTAACAATCAATCATGTCTATGTGATAAAGTCTCCATAAAAATCCCTGAACTATGGCATTCAGAGAGCTTCTGGGCTGCTGAATGCATCCATCTGCTGGGAGGGTGGTTCACCCCAAATCCTTGGGACAGCAGCTCCTCTGTTTGGGACCTTTCTGGACCTTGCCCTGTGTACCCCTTTATTTGTATCCTTTATAATAAAGTGGTAAATGTAAATAAAATGTTTTGATGAGTTCTATGAGTCATTATAGCCAATTATTGAAACTGAAGAAGGGGTTGTAGGAACCCCCAACTTGTAGATGTTGGATAAAAGTGTGAGTAACCTGGAGACTTACTACTTGTGATTGGCATCTGAAATGAGGGGAATCTTATGGGACCAAACCCTTAACCTGTGGGGTCTGCAGTAATCTGGGTAGTGTCAATTCAAATTAAATTGTAGGACACGCAATTGGTGTCCACACAGAAGCATAGAATTTCTGGGTGTGGAAAACCCACCAATTTGGCATCAGCAGTGTTATGAGTAGAAGAAACAGTTTTTCCTTTGGTATTCCACAGTTGATAGATGTTTGTGTTGCTTCCAGTTTCAGTCTATTACTGGTAAAACTGCCATAAACATGCTTGCTCATTTCTATATTTGCATATATGAATTCATTTCTGTTGGATACATATTAATACCTATCTGGGAGCCTACTTGCTAAGTCATACAGTATGAGAATATTAATATTCAGGTTTAGTAGATACTACTTACATAGTTTTTCAAAGTGGTTGTTATCAATTCAACATTCCTATCTTCAGTGCACAAGATTTTAGTTTACTACTCATCCTTTCCAACACTTTGTACTATTAGTTTAAAAAATTTAGTCACTTTGAAGTATGTACAGTAGTCCCTTAGGACCCATAGGGGATTGGTTCCAAGATCTCTCTGTGGTATCAAAATCTGCATCTGCTCAAGCCCTTGATATAAATTAATGTATTATTTGCATAAAACCTATGCACATCCCCCCATATACTTTAAATCATCTCCGGATTATTTATACCATCTAACACAATATAAATGCTATGTAAATAGTTGTTATACTCTCGTTTAGAGACTAATGACAAGAAAAAAAGTCTGTACATGTTCAATACAGACACAGTTTTCTTTTTACTATTTAAAATCCATGGTTGGTTGAAACCATGACTGTGGAATTCACAGATACAGATGGTTGACTGTATATAGATAGCTTAATACTGTTGAGCATCTCTTTATATGCTTATTGGTCATTTGGTTGTCCTATTTTGTGAAGTTTCTGTTAAGTGTTTTGCCCATTAAAAAAATCATATTGCTTGTTTTTGTCTTCTTGATGTTATGTTTTACTTTATATGATTTTTTGTGTGATTTTTTGGAAATTATTATGATATGTTTAGGAAGTTTTGTTATCTTTATGTCAATAACTTTTTTATTTCTAAAAATTTAGGGAGTACAAGCGTTTTGTGTTATGTAAATGAATTGTATTATGCTGAAGTCAGGGCTTTCAGTGTACCCATCACTAGAATAATTTACATTGTACTTTATAGGTAGATTTTTATAACTCACTCCCGTTCCACCCTCCCCCTTCTTAATTTTCGATGTCCAACACACAATTTTATGACATATATATATCCTTTGTTTAGCTCCCACATATAAGTGAGAACATATGGTATTTGTCTTTCTGTTTCTGAGATACTTCACTTATGATGACGGTCTCTAGTTCCATCCATGTTGTTGCAAAAGACATTATTTAATTCCTTTTTATGGCTGAGTAGTACTCCATCATATATATATACCACATTTTCTTTATCTATTCATTAGTTAATGGGCATTTATGTTGATTTCATATCTTCGAAATTGGGAATTGTGCTGTAATAAACATTCAGGTTTAGGTGCCTTATTTATAAAATGACTTCTTTTCCTTTGGGTAGATACCCAATAGTGGGATTTGTGGATTTAATGGTAGATCTACTTTTATTTCTTTGAAAAAATCTCCATACTGCTTTCCATTGCAATTGTACTTGTTTAAGTTCCCACCAATAAGGTATAAGTGTTTCCTTTTCACTGCATCTGCACCAACTTCTCTTGTTTTTTAACTTTTAAATAATTGCCATTCTGACAGGGGTAAGGTGGTATCTTATTGTGGTTTTAATTTGTATTTCCCTGATGATTAGTGATATTGAGTATTTTTTCATGTTTGTTGGCCATTTGTCTATCTTCTTTTGAAAAACTTCTGTTCATGTCTTTTGCTCACTTTTTCATGGGGTTGTTTGTTTTTTTCTTGCTGATTTGTTTGTGTTCTTCATAGATGGTGTATATTAGTCTTTTGACAGGTGGATAGTTTGGGAATATTTTCTCCCATTCTGTAGGTTATCTATTTACTCTGTCAATTATTTCCTTTGCTGTTAGGAAATTTTTTAGTTTAATTAAGTCCCATTTATTTATTTTTGTTGTTCCTGTATTTGCTTTTGGGGTCTTAGTCAAAAATTCTTTGCCTGGGCCAGTGTTCAGAAGTTTTTCCTACATTTTCTTCTAGAATTTTTTGGTTTCTGGTCTTACATTTAAGTCTTTAATCCATCCTGAGTTAATTTTTATATATGGTGAAAGAAAAAGATCTAGTTTCATTCTTCTGCATGTGGCTATCCAGTTTTCCCAGCACCATTTATTGAATAGGGCTTCCTTTCCCCAATATATGTTTTTGTCTGTTTTGTCAAAAATTGGTTAGTTGTAACTATATGGATTTATTTCTGGGTTCTCTATTCTGTTCCATTGATCTATGTGTCTATTGCTATATCAGTACCATGCTATTATGGTTACTACAGGCTTGTAAAATATTTGAAGTCAGGTAAGGTGATGCCTCCAGATTTGTTCTTTTTGTTTATGATTGCTTTGGCTATTCATGCTCTTTTTTGATTCCATATGAGGTTTAGGATTATTTCTTCTAGATCTGTGAAAAATGACATTGGTATTTTGATGTGAATTGCATTGAACCTTCTTAAGTCACTTTTGGAAGTATAAACATTTTAACAATGTTGGTTTTTCCAATCCATGTGTATGGGATTTTTTTCTGTTTCTTTGTGTCATCTGTGATTTCTTTCATAGTTGTAGTTTTGTAGTTATCTTTCACCTCCTTGGTTAAGTATATTCCTAGATATTTTATTTTCTTTGTAGCTATTTTAAATGGTATTGAGTTCTTGATTTGAATCTCAGCTTGACTGTTACCTGTATATGGAATTGCTACTGATTTGCGTACATTAATTTTATAACCTGAGACTTTACTGAATTTATCTATCAACTTTAGGAGTCTTTTGGTAGAGTCTTTAGGGTTGTGTAGGCACAAGATCTTATCTTCAGAGAACAATGATAATTTGACTTTCTCTTTCCTGATTTGGATATCATTTATTTCTTTCTCTTGCCTGGTTGCTCTGGCTAGGAATTCCAGTATTATGTTAAATAGAAGTGCTGAGAGTGGGCATCCTTGTCTTGTTCTGGTTCTTATGGGGAATGCTTTCAACTTTTCCCGTTCAGTATGATGTTGGCTGTGGATTTGTCATGCATGGCTTTCATTATTTTGAGGTATGTTCTTTGTATGTCTAGTTTTTCGAGGGCTATTATCAAGAAAGAGTGTTGGATTTCATTGAATGCTTTTCTGCATCTATTGAGTTAATTATATAATTTTTGTTTTTAATGCTGTTTATGTAGGGAGTCACGTTAATTGATTTATGTATATTGAAGCATCCTTACATCCCTGGGATGAAACCCACTTGATCATGCTGAATCATCTCTTTGATGTGCTGTTGAATTCTGTTTTCTAGTATTTGGTTGAGGATTTTCACATCTATATTCATGAGGGATATTGGTCTGTAGTTTTCTCCTTTTGTTGTGTCCTTTCCTGGCTGTGGTATCAGGATGATACTGGTTTCATAAAATGAATTAGGGAGGACTCCCTCCTTCTATATTATAGAACAGTTTCAGTAGGATAGTGTCAGTTCTTTGTAGGTTTGGTAGAATTTGGCTGTGAATCCATCTGGTCCAGGGCTTTTTCTTTCTTGGGAGATTTTTATTAATGTTTCCTTCTTGTTATTCATTATTGGTCTGTTCAGAGTTTATATTTCTGGCTGATTCAAGCTTAGGAGGTAGTGTGTTTCCAAAAATGTATCCATTTCCTCTACATTTTCTAGTTTGTGTGCATAGAGGTTTTTGTAGTATTCACAGATAATATTTTGTATTTCTGTGATATCAATTATAATGTCTCCTTTTTTATTTCTGATTGAGCTTACTTGAATCCTTTCTCTTCTATTTCTGATTAATCTGGCTTATGGTCTATCAATTTTATTTATCTTTTCAAAGAACCAACTTTTTGTTTTTTTGTTTCTTTGTATTTTTTTTTGTTTGTTTCCATTTCATTTAGTTCTGCTCTGAGCTTTGTTATTTCTTTTCTTCTGCTAGCTTCGGGTTTGATTTGTTCTTCTTTTTCTACTTCCTTGAGGTGTGATAATAGGTTGTTAATTTGAGATAGACATTTAAGGCTATGAACTTCTCTCTTAGCACTGCTTTTCCTGTATCCTAGAGATTTTTGGAAGCTTGTGTTGTCTTTGTCATTCAATTCAAAAAATAGTTTCATTTCCATCTTAAATTCATAATTCACCCAAGCATCATTCAGCAGCAAGGTGTTTAATTTTTATGTATTTGTATAGTTTGAGAGTTCCTCTTGCAATTGATGTCCAGTTTTATTCCACTGGGGTCTGAGAAGGCATATCATAGAATTTTTTTCTTCTGAATTTGCTGAGACTTGTTTTGTGCCTTAACACATGATGTATCTTGCTTGGAAAGTGTCCCATGTGCTGATGAGAAGAATAAATATTCTGAAGTTTTGGGGTAGAATGTTCTGTAAATGTCTGCTAGGTCTGTTTCATCTAGAATCCCATTAAATCTGGTATTTCTTTGATGATTTTCTGCCTAGATGATTTTTTCAGTTCTGTCAGTTGAGTGTTGAAGTCCCAGGCTATTATAATGTTGCTGTTTATTTATTTGCTTAGATTTAGTAAACTTTGTTTTATGTCTCTTGGAGTTCCTGTGTTAGGTGCATATATATTTATGATTATTATATCTTCTTGTTTAATTGTTCCTTTATCATAATGACTATCTTTGTTTTTAACCATTGTTGATTTAAAGTAAATTTTACCTGATCTGAAAATAGCTACTCCTGCTCACTTTGGGTTTTCATTTGCATGAAATACTTTTTCAACCCTTTACTGTGAGTCTAAGAGAATCTTTGCTAGTTAAATGGGTTTCTTGGAGACAGCATATATTTGGGTTGTCTTTTTATATCCATCCAGCCAACCTATATCTTTTATGTGGAGCATTAATTCCATTTATGTTCAATATTAGTACTGATACGTGAGATACTGCTATGTTCCTCATGTTGATTGCTTCCTAGTTCCTTTGTTTTCTCCCTTGTATTACTGTTTTATAAGAGCTGTGAGTTTAACTTTCAGATGTTTTTACACTGGTGAGTATCAACTGTTCTATTCCACATATGCTTTTAAGCATTCCCTGCAGGGCAAGTCTAATGATGACAAATTCCCTTAGTGTTTGCTTATCTGGGAAAGACTTTATTTTCTCCTTCATCTATGAAACTTGATTTTGTAGAATAAAAAATTCTTGTCTGGCAGTTATTCTGTTTAAGAAGACTAAAATATAGGACCCTAATCCCTCTGGCTTGTAAGATTTCTGACATTAGTTTGATGAGTTTTCCTTTGTAACTTACTTGTTGCTTTAATCTTGTAGATGGTAGGATTTTCTCCTTCACTTTGACTTTGGCCAGATTGGTGACTGTGTCTTGATAATGTCCTATTTGCCATGAATCTTCCAGGTGTTAAATGACCTTCTTATAGCCGTATGTCTAAATCTCTAGTGGTACCAGGGAACTTTTCCTCAATTATTCCCTCAAATAGGTTTTCTGTATTTTTTGAATTTTCTTCTTCTCCCTGAGTGATACCTGTGATTCTTATATTTGTTTGCTTTACATAGTCCCATATTTCTCAGAATGATTGTTCATTCTTCTTGATTGTTTTTTCTACATTTTTGACTCACTGGGTTAATTCAAAAGCTTGGTCTTTAAGCTCTGAAATTTCTTCTTATATTTGGTCTAGTATATAGTTAATACTTTTTATTATATTTTGAAATCATCTAAATGACTTTTTCATTTCTGTAAGTTCTGTTATATCTTTTCTTATATTATCTATCTCTCCAATGAATTTTCCATTTATGTCCTGAATTATTATTTTGGTTTCTTTGTGTTGATTTTCAACTTCCTCATCAATCCCATTGATCTTACTTGCTGTCTATATCCTGAATTCCTTATGTGACATTTCAACAATTTCCTTTTTGTTGGATTCCATTGCTGGAGAACTATCGTAACCCTTTGCAGGGGATTCTCAAAACAGCCTTTTTTTTTTTTTTTAATGTTTCCAGAGTTCTTATACTGATTCCTTTTCATCTGAAACCTCTTCTCTCAGCTCAAGTCAGATAGCTTTGTGGTACCTCTTCTCCACTGGGAACTCTGTTGCTCACTGAAGTAAGGAAGAGGTCCCTGGATGGTGTGCTTGAGCTCTGCTCTGGAAGACTGATCAGACAGAAGAGGGGTGGACGCACTCTGAGACTTTAACACTCCTGCTCCCGTGTGTCTCCCCGTTCCCCTGTGGTCATCACAGGCAGTTGGAGGGCTGCAACATGAGTGATCACTCCAGCCAGGTCCAGTGATGGTGGTGTTTATTGACACACAGCAGCTTGAGTGATGTGCTGCCCAGGTCCCCTGTTGGCAACACCTGGCCTTCCTGCTCCCTCCTTGGCCTGACAGGGGTGAGGAGGAGGCAACAGGTATGAATCTGACCCCGGGGTAGAAGTGGTGCTCTGAGGCTAAGGCCTCAAAATGGCACCAGCTGTAGTGCGTAGGGTTTATAAGCCAGTGGAACCCCACTGTTCCTTCTCTCTGGAGCAATGCCACTACACAGTCTTCAGTCAGCTTCCTGTGCCAGTCCATCAGTCTGCTGTTGTGGAGAGGCCCTCCTGCAGCTGAGATTGTAGTGTCCATGGGGGAAGTGTTGGACCCTTGGAATCTCTCCTCTGTCCCTTCTCTAATATGGGGAAAGCACCCATGCATGAAGTTATCCCACTTCCCTCTCCTTCACTTTGGGACCCTCCTGTTACCTCTCTGTTGATTTCCAATGCTCTCTCTTAGATGACCTATCTGAAGGTGAATATCCACTCATCACTTTCAATCCTCTCCTCTTACATTGGGGCTACTACAATAGTTGTAAGACTTAAATGATATTCTTTGCCTCTGACTCTCTCTCCCTCTCTCTCTCTCTACATACATATATGTATGTATGTGTATGTGTGTGTGTGTGTGTGTGTGTGTGTGTGTGTATATATATATATATATATATATATATCAATGAGTTTATTCTCTTTCCCTCATTTTCTTTTCCTTCTCTAACCATTTTAGTTATTTTATTTTTACTTTGTGTAACATTTACATACTGTTTTCCACTCTTATCTCCACCATTGTTTTAGCTTTAGTTCTACATTTAAATATATTTAATGTTCACCATCAATCTATTGCCCAGGATTCTCAGTCACCTATTGGTTGGATGAAATTTGTTCTCTAGTAAACTCTTCACAAGGTTTATGAGTATAGTATTCCTTGATTTCTTGTAAGCTTAAAGTAAGTTTTCTAATACTATTAATAGTATATATCTTGGAGTTGATTTGTCTAGGTCAAATTTCCCAGGTATATATTCTTAGACATTATTTATTCAAGTTTTTCTTATTCTCCATTTCTCTTCCCAGTTCTTCTGGTATTATATTAACACATATTAGACTGTTGGTATTTCTACATCCATCTTAAATGTCCTCTTTGGTTTTTTTATTCCCATTTTTTTGTCTTCGTATTTTAGTTTGAATTCTTTCATTTTTACTTCTAGTTCATGAATCCTTTCTTTGCTTGTGTTCATTCTGCTGTCAAGCCCATCCAATATATTCTTCATTTTAGATATTGTATTTCCCTTTCTACCCTTTTTATTTAGTTTTATTTTATAGTATCGACATTTCTGCTAAAATGTTCCATCACTTCATCCATCTTATATATGTTTTATATTAGACTTGATTTGTTAGCATTTTTATTACAGTTCTTTTAAAGTCCTTGTCTGTTCTCTGGGTCAACTCTATGTCTGCTTCTATTGACTATTTTCTTTTTTGACCATCTGTGTCATTTTCATTCTTTCTTTTTTATTCTTGTAAGTTTTTATTTTTGGGACATTTCATATAAAAAATAAGGAGGAACTGAAGTAAATAATATTTGTTTTCAGAGAGGAGCACGCTCTCTATATGTCAGGCCACTAGAGCTATAGTTGAACTGGTCTGGTCTTTATCATGGTTTTAGTTTGAATTAATTCATCACTGACTTAAAATATTTTGAGTATGGAATCAGAACATTTCCTTCAATGATGCTTGAGCTTGGAGAACAGATATAAGCTTTCTGAGTTGTGGGATATCTCTCCTTGACTTACAGAGAAACTGCGTGTCTTTTGAATTTCTGAGAAATTCCCTTTGCTCATGAGTCCAGCTCCCTTCTTTCTGATACTGTGGATATAATTTTCCGTCCTGTTACTGCACTCTTGAGTCTTCTTAAGGTAGCATTCCTATACTGTGTAAAGACCTGGTAGAATAGAGGAGTTTCTTTCAGCTCTTCTGCCTCTTGCCCAGTCTTTGGTAGCTGAAAGTCTAGAGTGTCTTGGGGCCTTTTTTCGTCTTTTCCTCTTCTCTCTAATCTCCTTTTGCTTAAAATTTGTAGTGCCTGAGATGCGTGTTATTTCAGCTCTTCTTGCCTTCAGACTAAGAGCCTAGCATACTGCTGTTGCATTTCTCTCAGCTCTTCTGTTATGTCCCTCCTCCTGATTACAAATGGCATATGCTTTTGCATTTGGTGGTGGTCTCATCTATCTCATAGCAGATCTCTCTCAGTTCTCCTTTGCCTTTTGTTTGGCCTGCATGTTATCCCCCCAAACTGTGAAGACCCATGGGATTGGTGGGTGAGTGAAGACTTGCTCTGTGATGGTGGCTCTTTAGGGTTCCAATCTACTATGTCAGTCCACATATGACCATTAGAAGTTCTTTAGAATTTGCTTAGATGTTCTTCTTACCACACTTTTGTGAATTTCTGCTATTCTCAACATTTCACTAGGGATGAAAGTAGCCATCATTCTCTTCTCTCCTGTAAAGGAATCCTGGTTTTCTGGAATTTATTTCATTTCGGTTTTTTGTGTTCTCTTTCTATGAAGAGTTTAAAAATCTATGATTTTATAGCTTATCTGGCCTGTTTTGGTGGTTAGGCTGGGAGTGATGCTCTTATAAAATTTCATATTCAAATTGAAAATGGAAATCACAATTTTCTGTTTTTTGGTTTCTACCTATTAAAAAATTTGTTTTAAAGTATTCAAGGCAGAAAACTTCTTAAGAGACATATTAAAGTGTTTTAAATTTAGATAACACTTAGATTCAAGAATGTAGAGTGAAAACATTTATTTTTATTTAAATTTAAAATGATATAAAACCACATTTAAAATAATTATAAAAGAATAAAATAACGAATACTTCTCCCCAGCATACATACACACAAAAACACATAAAACAGAGTGGGAGGAGTTCCATTAGTCAGAGAAAGAGCTCAACAAATTTCTGGAAGATGGAAAGCCAAGGAAGTCATAACTAAGCAGTGGAGGGTGGAAGCTGAAGCTGAGATAACCGACCCAAGTGACTACAGTTAGGAAGGCAAAGTGTCTCCCGTTCAGTGCCCTGGAGAGTCTTCAGAGCCCGACTAGGCAGGCAGTAGGAATTACAGTGGAAAAAGTTAAGGCGTGTATGTGGAATAGCTGACACACTCTATCCCTCCTTCTTCTGCTTTCAACCTGACCAAAGAGAAGTTTGCAGGATGACTCAGGCCAAGAAAAAAAATCACAGGGCTTTTTTTTTCCCCACAAAACTATCAGAACTGGGGCAACTGATGTAGGTGTGGGTACTCTGAAGCAAAGCCTTCCATATTGTAGTATTTAATGTTTCAAAGATAACAACTGTCTCCCTGTCCAATCTCCTTAGGATGAAGGTCACCATCCCAATATGCCCTGCCAAAACGCTTCCAATTTCCACATTTTAAATATGAATGAGAAACGAAGTGTTCTGGTAATCTATTGTTGTTTAACAGACAACTTCAAAACTCAGCGGCTTAAAATAATAATAGTTTATTATTATCTATCATGGTTCTCTAGATTGTCTGGGCTTACTAGATTCTCCCTTGGGGTCTCTCATGCAGTTAGTCAGACGGCAGCTGTGGCTAGAGTCCTCTGAAGCTCACTTGGGCTGGGTGTCCAAGGTGGCTCCTTACTCACATGCCCAGTGCTCTGCTTCTCCTTGGCCTTTCTCTCTCTATGTGGCTTGGTTTTCTCACAGCATGGTAGTGTCAGGGCAATCACTCTTGCTACGTGGTGGCTGGTTTTTAAGAGAAAGAAAGCACAAGATGCTAAGGCAGTTAAGGGCTATATCTAGCACTGGCACAGTGCACTTCTACCTTTTTCTGTTACTCAAAGCAATCACAGGGTCTTCCCGGATTCAAGGGGTAGAGAGACTCCACCTCTTGATGGGGGTATGTATTACCTTACAAAAGAGCATGTGGGATATAAGATATTATTGTGGCCATCTTTGGAAAAGATAATCATGTTAATTATAACATGCCCTCACGAAAACCTGCATAAAAGTCCAAGATACATAAATAGAAAATTGATGATCTTTGAGAAAATAAAGGCAATTCAACAAGTGGAAAAGTCTTTAAAAATAAAACAAACTTTCACAACTTTTATTGGTATCTCTCAGGGAAATTCAAGATAGTATTACATCCATAGAAAAAAGAATTGGTTGTTACAAGAAAGGAATGATTAGATAATAGGAAAGAGCTTTCGAAATTCAAAAAGTTAGTGCTGAGATAAAGGAAATAAAAATAATAATAATGAAGGATTGACTCAGCCTGTATTTTCTTTTGTGCATTAAAAAAAAAAAAACCCAACTCAACAGAGAGAGGTGGAAATAAGCAGTTTTCTTTATTTCTTCTTGATGATTTTGTCTGCCCTGGTGAGAAAGGAACAAATTTACTTTTGGCATTTATGTTAGGAATTTAGTGTGAAAAACCTGAGTTAAATGAGCCTGTATTTCCAATTTACTCATCTTATGCTTTAAGGGCCCTTATTGATTGGAGTTCTGGGCATCTGTGTTTGATGCTGTTCCCATTCCTTCCCAGAGCCTGTTGAATTAGGGAAACCCACTCAGTATTTCCTACTATATTTCCTACTACCATAGTGAGGAGCTGTGTATCCATATAAAATCAAGCTGGATGTCCATATATTATAAAATCAAGCTAAAGTAAATATCAACAGCAAATAGCCCTGAGTAGGGAAAAAGTCCTGGATGACAGTGATCAGCCTTTGAAGTCTCAGTAAAAGGGTAGGGGCAGTGTAACACTCTGACCCAGCTGATAGCAGGAAGAACAGCTATAGGCTGATTGTGAAATGTGCCCTTTTTGGTACACACGTTGGGGGCAGCGTTACATTTTACACTCTTCAAATGTTCCTCAGTTGCCTATGGAGAATGTGTTAGTTTCCTGTGGCTGTGGTAACAAATCAGCATAAACTTGATGGTTTAAAACTGCAGAAATTTAGGCCGGGCGCGGTGGCTCACGCCTGTAATCCTAGCACTCTGGGAGGCCGAGGTGGGCAGATCGTTCTGAGCTCAGGAGTTCGAGACCAGCCTGAGCAAGAGCGAGACCCCATCTCTACCAAAAATAGAAAGAAATTAAT
>CAUYSK010064284.1:0-46065 GCA_963575035.1 Avahi laniger | reverse complement strand
CACAGCAACCTCAAACTCCTGGGCTCAAGCAATCCTTCTGCCTCAGCCTCCCGAGTAGCTGGGACTACAGGCATGCGCCACCATGCCCGGCTAATTTTTTCTATATATTTTTAGTTGTCCGATTAATTTCTTTCTATTTTTAGCAGAGACGAGGTCTCGCTTTTGCTCAGGCTGGTTTCGAACTCCCGAGCTCAAACAATCCGCCCACAATGGCTCTTTAAAAGTAACACAAGCAACATCATCTGGGAAATATTTTTACTAAGAATGTTTAACCTGAATCTAATCAAGCCAGAAGTCAAACTTCTGGTTTTCAGAAAAGACAGGGTGACAGAAGAACAAGTTAGACCATACCCCAAGAAAACAAGACAAATCCAGAATGTGGGATATTTTGTTAAATAACTGGCCTGGTTTCTGCAACAAGTCAATGTCATGAAAATATTTTTAAAAAGGGTGATGGTGGTGGAGGGAATTGTTCTAAGTTAAAAGAAACAAGAGACATAATCAAATGGAATGTGGGGTTCTTAGATTTTGTCCTGATTAAAAAAAGTGATAAAGGACATTTCTGTGGAGAAAACTGGAATTATCAACTGGATACTGGATGTGAACTGAGGATATTAGTGTTAATTTCGTAAGGTGTGGTAATAGTATTATGGTTGTTCAGGAGAATGAATGTCTTTATTTTTAGAGATATGTAATTGGGTATTATGATTTTTATAATTTACTTTAAAATGGTTCAGCAAAATAAGTAAAGCATATATTTATAAGTTGAAACAAATACAGCAACATGTTAACAAACGTTGACTATAGATAGTGGATATATGGTTGTTCATTGTACTGTAATGTTTAAAGTTTTTCATAATAAAAAGAAAAAACAAACAGTAACAAAAAACAATGGAAGTTAGGTGATGAAAATGATTCAATCCAGGTAACTGAACAAGACCCAAGGTTTCTGGGGTTAATTACAAAAGTGACACCATGAAAAAGTGAGGACTTGCAAAGGAACAAATCTATTTCAGCACTTGGTGTTTTGTTTCTGTGATTCTTCAAACAGACTTAGACATTGGATAATTCTCGTAATGCTCTCACCTGTTGCCCTCCTTCTAATTTCTTATTCAGCTTCTGTAGTTGGGTAAAAATCTGGAGGTTTTCTTGCTGTAGCTTCTGTTGTTCAGACAGACACTTTAACACCAGGCCTTGCAATCTCTCAACCTCCACCTGCAGGGAGCTGCATGCACAGGCAGGAGTCATCAATGGGGTACCCTTCCCAGCACATGTTGCTGCAGGATTCAGCCGAAGAGGCTAGAGAGACAAGGAGAGACTGTAGGAGGTTCTGCCCAGGTGCTACAGCTCCCCAATCCAAACTTCCTCTAGGTGCAATCAGATTTTACTTTTAAATTACAAGATAAAACATATATACATATGAATATATGCAAGAGAAATAGAAAAATACTGGGATTACAATAGCACCTGGCACTGACATAACAGGGCAAGGGAACCCTCGAATGCCTCAGTCCTCACAGGCTAAGGTAGAAGACCAATTGTCTATTCTGGAGGACACTGAGAAAAATTTTAAAGTGCTTGGATATCTTCTCATTTAAAATGCTGAAGTGGGAGCTGGGCATGGTGGCATGTGCCTGTAGTCCTAACTACTGGGGAGGCTGAGATGGAAGGATCGCTTGACCCTGGAGTTTGAGGCTGCAGTGAGCTCTGACTGTGCCACTACACTCCAGCTTCGGTGACAGTGAGACCCTGTCTCAAAAAGAAACAGAATTGGCCAGGCATGGTGGCTAATGCCTGTAATCCCAGCATTTTGGAAGGCTGAGGTGGGAGGATCACTTTAGGCCAGAAGTTTTAGACCAGCTTGAGCCACATAGCCCCTATCTCTACAAAAAAATAAATAAAAATAAATAAATAAAATAAAATGCTGAAGTGGGGAAAAGCATGATTTGGTTTGGAACAAGTCCTTCAGACCACAGTGAGGATGTAGTGATATGCAGTGGATATATATAGTGGATCACACTTTAGAAAAGATTAGGGAGATGTGTAGTCAACAGGACCACCAACACAATTCAAGAAGGCTAATTGACAGAGGAATTAAAACATTCACCTTGAAGTTTAAAAGGTTTTATTATCTCTTCTGGGGAGCTTTTCAATTATCCCAATCTGGATTTTTCTTCCTTCTACTGTACTTTGTTTATAGCAGGGGCCAGCAAATGACAGCCCATGGGCCAACTCTGACCTACTGTTTGTTTTTGTAAATAAAGTTTTATTGGAACACAGGCATGCTCATTCACTATGTATTATTTGAGGCTGCTTTTGTGCTACAATGTCAGAGTTAAATAGTTGTAAAAGAGACGGTATGGCTCACAAAGTCTAAAATAATTACTACGTGGACCTTTATAGAAAAAGTTTGATGACATTGGTTTATAGTTTTATTGAGATAAACACAACATTTTCATTGCATTTTCCAGCTCCTATGTATATGAGAAAGAACCTTATCAGTTCTGTTTGCAGTAATTTGCTTTCTCCCAAATTCTCTTTTCTCTTTTCCTATAGTTTCCACTGTCATGACATCAGCACCCTCTACTGGGGCAGAACAGTTATTGTGGTGATTAACACCACATCTCATAGGTGTATATTAAGTTTGCTTCCTAATAAACTACAAGCTACATACTTCTTATATTTATAGTTACCCACCCTAGCAGTGTCATGAAAAACTGAATTTGAATTTTGGAATTTCAATTTTGGCACTTCTGAAGCAGAGAGAAAAAGACAATCCTCTGGTGTAGAAAAGTGTTAGCCTATTAGAAATGTGAAAGGGTAAATACCTAATAGATAGCATGATGAGTTAATGCAGGGCAGCTGGAAGACCAAAAGCTAGCGGAAGAGGCAGTGAGACCAGGAGAACTGGGCATAGCTCACAATAACTGTTTACACCTAGTCATGATTCAAAGGCAAAAAGCTCAGTTACCCAGGCTCCCACTGGGGGCTTGTGTTCCGAAGGAGCTTCAGAGGCCACTTTGAGTCCTTGCAGCTCTTCATAAGGTAGGGTATCTTTCTCAGATTCTGAAAATGCTGCACTTAAGGGAGATGGGCTGTCAGGCATGGGGATGAATTCTGCATTTTCCAGCTCCTATGTATATGAGAAAGAACCTTATCAGTTCTGTTTGCAGTAATTTGCTTTCTCCCAAATTCTCTTTTCTCTTTTCCTATAGTTTCCACTGTCATGACATCAGCACCCTCTAGTGGGGCAGAACAGTTGTTGTGGTGATTAACACCACATCTCATCCTACCTGTGAGCAAACTGCCATCCCTTCATCAGAGAAGTAACAGTGATGCAAATGCAACTTAATTCAAGGACAGTGTGGAGAGTCTGGTGTGTTTCTCCAAAACATTTCTTCTACACAGGCTATTCAGTGAATTGGGAGGCTCTAAGGTAAGGTAGTGAGTATGGCTGCCAGGCTGCTTAAGGCTGAGGCTGAAGGTGCATCTAGAAGAGTGTACTGCTTCTTTTGTTCAGACTCCTCAAACAACTATCAAGTTTAGTCTTATTTGATAGATTTTTTGGGGGAGAGGGGGTAAAAATTTTAAATTTCACAAACTGTAAATGTTCACTGTAGAAAATGAGAAAATACAGATGGGAAAAGGAAGCTAATAAAAACCACCAGCAATCCCATCACTCAAAGATAATCACTGTTTAAACCGTCAATATATAGTTCTGTTGACATACTTTTGTGCATTATATATTTTCTAAAAGAATGACATCATATTAACATGTATTTTATCCTCTTCTGCACAGTCAAATGTTGTAACCAATTTTCCTTGAAAATAAATATATTTCAACGAAATTCAACGTTCATAAACCATTTTCCGATTGTAAGGCATTCCAATTGTGCCAATATTCCATTTCTACAAATGACAGCACAAAATCTATAAGCCTAATCTTTGCATACATGCACTACAAAAACTGCCTTCAAGGCAGATTATATTAATTTACATTCACTTAACTAATAGAGGTAGGAGAACATTTTGTATCTCTTCTTGTTGGAAAGAAAAAAGGATTAATGATTTGGTGATTTCTTTCTAGGTAGAACTCAGAAACCTAGATTCCTGCTGCAAAACAGTTTATAGGACATGGAAAACTGAGAGATCATGACAGCTCCTTTCCAGTCCTTGCTAAGGGCCTGATATTTCATCGGAGGTACCTCTTCCAAAGGAATTACCTTTCGAAGCCAGCCAGGACAGGAGCTGCTGGCCCCACTACTGTTCCCCATGGCCTCCGTGGGACTGATTAAACCTTCCATTCCTCGATCTGCTTCCATTGTTCCTCGGAAGCCTCCACTTGGATCGGGAGTTTCAGATTCCTGCTGACTGTCCTCCTCTTCACCACCACCACCTCCAGGGCTAGAGCTCTGAACCACTGACAGATACACAGCACAGAAGTAGAGAGCTTTGCTATGCAGCAAGAAAGATTTACCATCTGACAGACTCCCTTACCCTGCAAAGCTTCCTAGAATTGCATGAAATGGAATTGCAACAGTGCAAGTCAGATACTGGGGATTAAATTTTTAGTTCTTACACAAAGTATTTGGGTATCAGGATGTTCATAATGATGATTTACTTCCATTTTCCAAACTTGCTTACCCTATATCCATAGCAGATTATCAATATTCTAGAGCATTACTGAACAATCCCCCCAACCACACAGCTCATCGAATCTAGCACCCATGCTTACTCTGCTTCTTTAACACATACATTCAAATTCTAACATACCCCACAGACATTCATTTTATATAAAAAGGTCTCTAACCCTTGAGCCAAACACCAATTAAAGTTGACAGATAAACTCACTACTAACTCCCTGTTGGGGGAAAACATGAATGGTAAATTCTTCAACATTTAATGTGAGCATTAAATTTTAAAAATATAATAGCTGGTTCTTTTATATCATGCAGCATATTCCAAATTACTTTAATGAAGATTACCTGATACGTGGTCAGGAAACAAAATTGAACTTTAATATGGACCAAAGAAAAATATAATTAAGAAAATAAATTTGCCAAAACTAAAAAAAAATTGCATGGTATATTCTAAGGTTAAATGTAAAACAGTGTGTATTACCATCCGCTGTGCCGGCCTGATTGGGCCACCCTGTGATCCTACTGAAGTAGCAGAACTAAAGTTACCAAAATTAGCTCTGAAACTTGGTTTTGTTTTAAATGGCTTTTAAAAATTGTGTTACATTTGAGATATACATAAGGCTATTTTTAACCTATGTGTAAGTTTTGATGCCTAACAATAAAACAAACATACATGAATCTGCCACTAGAACTAGAATTACACCATCAAATACGATAGTGACTAGCCATGTGTACCCATTTATGTGTAAACAGAATTAAACATTCAGTTCCTCAGTCACACAAGCCACTTTTCAAGTGCTCAATGGCCACATGAGGTGAGTGGTTGCTATACTGACCAGTACAGATACAGAATATTCTATCGTCACAGAAAGATCTATTAGACAGTGATGAACTAGAGCATCACGTGGATCACTGTACCTGCCTTGTGAATTCCTTTCTTCTCTGGCCTCCTACCCAGAATAAAGCCATTCTGATTAATTCTGTATTTATCACTTCTTCCTAAAAAACCTTATCACCTATTGATGTACCCTTAAATGACACATTATTATTTATTTTGTTTGTTTTTAAACTTTATAAAAAGGCATGTAGTCTGCTGCCACTTGCTTTTTACATTTCACATTATGGAAATATTTGGAGATGCTGTTCGTTTTCACTCCTGTTTAATAGTCCAATTGATGGTTATAACACATTCAATCAACAAATATTTATCGAGCATTTACCAGGCCCTGTTCTAGGCAGTGTGGATAAAATTTATGAATAAATTTTTATGAATAAAAATGACAAAAATCTCTGCCCTTATACTCTTGTTTACATTTTCTGGCCAATGGACATTTATTTTTAATCTTATGCTTTTCCTTTAAATACTTTTCCAGCAAAACAAAGTTGTAATAGAACAGCTGTGCTTAGCAGAAAAGATATTCAGTCATTGTGATATGCACAAATAGAGATGCTGAGCAATGGATTACTTAAGGAAACCAATAAAAGGTGTAAGTGTATGTGTAACTAAAATTCAACAAGTCTAGATCATATTTCTAACTGTTTAATTTTGGGAAATTAATATGCTTATTTATTTGCTTTTTAGAAATGGTGTCTTGCTAACGTTGCCCAGGCTGCTATGCACTGACTACTCACAGGAGCGATCACAGCGCATGACAGCCTTGAACTCCTGACCTCCAGTGATCCTCCCATCTCAGCCTCCTGAGTAGCTTGGACTATTGGTGCACGCCACCGTGTCCAGCTTTAATCTGCTTTCATTTTGGGTGTTTATGTGTTTTGATTCCACAAAATATCAGAATCTAAGTTCTGAGACATCAAAGACTATAGAAACTCTAGCAGATGGAAAATCAAAGAGGAACATAGATTCAATCTCCTGGCATGGTCCCAAATAACAGAGAACCATAAAGAAAGTAATCAAGAGAAAACTATCAGAAAGCTTTGGGATGGTTTTCCTAATCATGTTGAAAGTTTAGCCAACTTTTATTTCTGAGGACCTGTTTTAAAGGACTGTTTCTATAGACTGGAGTACCCCTGGGAAAACCATGGAAATAAAGGGCAGAGAGGACCTAGAGCTCCTAGGGCAGTAAGGGAAGGAATAATACATAAGTCGCATTACAGCGTTGGGCAAGCCACTTAATCACTTCCATATGCACTGCGGGCAAAGAAGATATACTCTCCCTCTGACCACAATGTAAAACTCATAACTTATTGTGAAACCCACCAAAATATGACCCTTCCCCTTAATCACCGTATACCTCATTTCCCAAAGAAATTCCTATTTTCCTTTCAGTTTTGGAGACTGCATGGAATCTAACCCAAAGATCCACACTTCAGAAAACCACTGGTACCTGACACATTGCTACTCACTTGTTCCAATGGATAAGCCGCTGCTATTGGAACGGATGGTCTTAGAATTCAATACTTTCTCTGAGAAAAAATATTTGGTAGGTAAGCACTGTATACAGATATAGTCAACAAAACTGAGAGAAGACTAAGATAGAGAAATATTTGCTATCCCTGACTCCAAATAACTTTATAATTATTACTGTTTTAGAAATTAATACCATAAGCCAAGTACCACTTGCTATTCTAACTATATTCATTATTTAAAATAGCAATTCCCTACTTTGGCTCTTCATTGGAATCACCTGGGAAGCCTCAGAATGTAACAATACCTACATCCCACCCCAGAGATTTTGATTTAATTGGTCAGGGGTAGGGTCTGACAATGGGATTTTTAAAAGCTCCCCAGGGGATTCTAATATGCCACCAAGGTTTCAAACCACTGATCCAAAACAATGCACTTGTAAACTCTTACACAGGCATTTAAAATTTAGTTCTTAAGAAAGTAATCTTTATGCAGAAAGCATTTATGATTTCAAGTTTCTTCTAAAAGATGTACCAAATGTTTCTCATGAAAGCATGGACACAGACAA
Organism: Avahi laniger; assembly: GCA_963575035.1. Lineage (NCBI taxonomy): Eukaryota > Metazoa > Chordata > Mammalia > Primates > Indriidae > Avahi > Avahi laniger. The sequence goes on along the minus strand of CAUYSK010064284.1, from coordinate 38,492 downwards.
CAAATTATTAATTAGCGGATGATGACTAGAAGTAACAAAGAGAGGAGGTGGAACCCAAAATTATATTAAAAAATGATCAAGGGATGGTAGATGGCAAAGGTCCAGGAAATGACAGTGTTCTGTTCCTACCACGAGATATGGCATCCCTTACCATTATATAGGACTTACAGAAGTAGCCTCTTTTTATCAGGATATTTCTGTGTCCAAGAATGTGACCAAGAGTACCTTAGAGATATGGGTCTACCCTCTGTCAAAGCCATCCCAACCCTACACATATGAAACTCTTACCAACAATGAGAATGGTATGCCAGCCACGGCAAGATAGGTCTGGGACGTGATGTAGAGATCCAAATATAGGCCGAGGCCATGAGGTACAGATATCAGAGCCATGTGGTCTCTCTGTGGGGGTCATTGCCAGGCGGCCATTACCACCATTGCCCCAGGCAAAAATGTGATTATCTAGAAAAAAAGTTAAACAGCAGATCATTTAACAGAACAGTGGCTTCCCAACTCTTTGGGTGTCCCATCTTTATGCCCTAGAACTAGAAAGACTACATACTATGTACACTACGTAGTAAACAAGGGAAAGCTGCTTATTCCCCAGTATAAAGCCTAAACTCTTCCTGATCACACCCACATAAAAATGCCCACTGCTCCTACACACTGCCATTCACTCATTCATTCATTCACTCATTTGACAACATTTTATGGGTCAAACTTTTACTGGGCATCCACTTCATGACAGGCACTGTATGAGATGATAGAGCAGTAAACAAAACCAAGTCCCTGCCCTTATGGAATTAATATTCCAGTGGGGGGAGACTAATAATACATAAATAAATAAACATCTAAAATTTCAGGTAGTGATAAGTGCTATAAAAGAAGGTAAGTGGTGAAAAAATAAGTGGAAATAAAGAATAGTGGGGTGCGGTATCATCATTTTAGATAGGGTAGTTAGAAAAGTCCTTTTTGACATGTGAGCAGAGATCTGACTGAAGTGAGGGAGAGAGTTTCCAGGCAGTAACAACAGCAAGTGCAAGGTCCTGCATAGGTAACGTTAGTAACACAAACAAGGAACAAGGAGGCCACTGCAGCTGGAGCTAAGCAAAGGAGGAGAAAATGGTAGCAGAAGAGGTCAGGAGGTGGCTGGGGTCCTGGTAATGCAGGGCCATTGTGAGGATTGTGGTTCTTACTGACTAACAGAGGGAACCACAGAGGTTTTGAGCAATAAGTATTTAAAAGGATCCCGCAGGCTACCATGAGGAGAACTGACTGCAGAAGAGCAAGGGTGGCACCAGGGAGACCAGCTGTAGTAGTGCAGATGGTGAAAAGTAGTTGGACATATTCTGAAGATAATAGGATTTGCTGATGCATGGGATGTCGTGTGTAGAATGGAGAGGCCATTTACTGAGACAGAAAGGCTGCAGGAGGAACAGGTCTGGGCTAAAAATGAGAAGTCTGATTTTGAATATACTAAGTTTGTTTGAGATGCCTATAACTTCTTGACCAAATCAGGCCTTTTTTAAAAGATATTTTTAATTTTTGAGACAGGGTTTTGCACTGTCACCCTGGCCAGAGTGCAGTGGTGTCATCACAGCTCACTGCAACCTCAAATTCCTGGGCTCAAACAATCCTCCTGCTTCAGCCTCCTGATTAGCTGGGACTACAGGCAGGTGCCACCAGGCCCAGCTAATTTTTCTATTTTTAGTAGAGACAAGGTCTCACTCTTGCTCAGGATGGTCTCAAACTCCTCGTTGAACTCCCGCCTCGGCCTCCCAGAGTGTTAGGATTACAGGTGTCAGCCACTGTGCCAGGCCACTGGCTAATTTTTGTATTTTTTGTAGAGACAGGATCTTGATATGTTGCTCAGGCTAGTCTTGAACTCCTGGTCTCAAGCTATCTTCCTGTCTCGGCCTCCCAAAGTGCTAGGATTACGGGCATGAGCCACTGTGCCCAGCTCTCTCTCTCTTTTTTTTTTTTTAATGAAAAGGGGGTGCTATTAATGATTAAGCCAGGACAACAGGCATGAATCAGGAATGATCCAGGATGACTGGGCTATATAGCCACCCTATCTTTAGACATTCAAGTCAAGAAGCTATTGAATAAGTGAGTCTGGAGGTCAGGGGTGGTAATGTAAAGCTGTCAGTGCATATGGGGGATATAAGAGAATGAGCTCACTTTGGCAAGAGGACAACTTTGGGGCACTCCAGTACTTAGAGGAGTTGGACTCGGTTATCACAGCACATGAGAGTCCTGCCTGTACTAGTCCCCTACCCTTCTAGGCTGTGAGCTCCTTGAGCACAGAGGCTTTTTGAGATGCATTCTTTTATTTTCAGAGCCTAAAAGAGGACCTGGACAGGAATGAGGCTATCAAGTACAGTTCAGAGAACAGGAACATTTATCCAGAGGTAACACGACCAGCCACAGAATCCAATTCTACACTCCTCATTCTGAAGTTTAACTCATGAGGTACACAGATCTATTCAAGAAACATGACCTCTCTGAGACACTGTCAGAAAGTGCTACTGAATTTTCTGCACTAAATTTATCCTCAGTGATATGCTGACTCTGTCGTTCTAGGTACTGTTTCCATTTATCTAAGTCTGACAAGCAGTTTGCTCCCTAAAGTCCTTTGTTTTGAGACAAGCAGGGAGGGTTAATGTGCTGCTCTGAAAGCTGGTTTATTTAATTACATACAGTAACAGATCACTTAATTGGCACTATCCCTGCCTGAGACTCCTCATGTGTACATACAGGCACAGACCAAAAGAAAACAAGGACATCTCAGAGTATGAGCAACAACAAAAGTCGATGAGTCAAAAGATAAGAAGATCAAATGTGATTTGTTGCTCACCAATCATGAGAAAAAAGTGGCTACATAAATCATGAAGTTCAGAAGACAATATAGGAAGAAGCGAGAAAAAAAGAGAAAAAAAAAGCAAACAGAAGAAAGAGGGAAGGGAATGAAGGATGGCAACAGTTGCAGCAAGGAAGAGAAGCGGACAGGAGCAAGAAGATAAAATGCAAAGAAGAAATAGCCACAAGGGAAAAGAGAGAAGAAAAATCAATTTAGACCAATTCAGGAAGCAGAGAGACACATAGCACAGAGGAAAATAGCCCTTCAAGCTTTAGCGGTATCACTGCAGGACAACTGATCCCAACCAAGGAGCAAGATTAAATTATCCTGTTCTCTCCAGCCACCCAGTCAATGTTTATTGAAACCAACAAGGTGCTGGGCAAGGTATATATAGAAGTACTTGATAATTACTGAAACATTTTACCAAAAAACTTAAAAGCTGAAGTGAAAAAAGGAGGAACTTAGAATATTAACTTGTCATTATCTAGAAATATGATCTTTTAAAAAGCTCAATATGCATAACTGGCCACTAATTTAATACAAATAAAAAAGTAAATGCATGATTCAGCTATACAAATAACCAGTCTACCTCTTTCCAAGTAGAAAATTAAAACATGGTCATCTGTTCAGAAAGCTTGAAATGACAGGTAAAGACTCACCATCAGTGGCAGCAATGGTAAACTCATCACCGCAGGAAACCCTGATCACTTGCTTCCCACCTAGGGGTCCCCCCAACAGATTGATTCCCAGACGCTTCTTGTAATTCCCCACGCCCAGCTGCCCGCACTTATTGCAGCCAAAGGTCAGCAGCCGGCCTCGCTCTGAGGGAAAAGCAAAAATCAACAACTAGGCACAAATGGGTGATTAAACAGGGAAAAGACGCAGCCTATGCAGAGTTCCATGGACTAGCTTCTGGCTGTTAGAATATACAAGTATAAACCAGCCACATGATCCTGGACCTACAGCAGCTAGGGTATCTAGACAATATATCCAATGAGACCCGGTTGGTGACAATATTGTATTTTCTCTCCAATACTGCAGTATTTTTAATGTGGAAAATGGATACTATCTTAGAATGCTTATGGAATATGCTAATTAGAGACAACAGATGTCTGGAACTATAGGTGTGGTGTTCGCATTAAGGGATATATTTATCCTGCATTTATAATGATTGTCAGCAAAAATGTGTACTTGAATGCCTAACTTGTTAGTGAGATAATCCTGGATGCTACGGGGAAATCAGAAGGATGTATATATTGTTAAGAAAAGCTAGTACTTGACAGGATAAAAGCGCCTGAGCTACTAAGGCATGTAATACAGTTATAAATTAACTCACCATCAATAGCAGCTGTGTGAGTCTTGCCTGGGGCAATGGTACGGATCTTATAAAAGGACAGCTGTTTGGCCAAGGTAAAGGAGGTTGTGTAGGGAACTTCATGGTAAGCCTGAAACGAAGTAAAAAACAAAGATGCATGAGGTTTTTGGTTTTTTTTTTTTTTAAAAAGGAGGAATAATCAGGCTGAGAATAGGCCACAGTGACCAAAAGGCAAATCATGTTACTAAGAAGAAAGTGCCAGGTAGTTTGCATCTCCAACAGAATACAAGAAGGAAAAAGCTCAATAAATAATTGGAGAATTCAGCATATGAGGCAGTACTTTCTGACAACAAAAGTTTTAGATTCTGAATTAGAGTATAAAAAACATGAACTCTCTATCCCAGAAGGTATTTACATTAGGGTAGAATCGCTGGCATCTGTCTTGTTATATACTTTGTATACCTAACAAAGGCAGGGCAAAAAATTACAATCCTGAAGACTCTCCAGCCCATAAAGCAATTAGTTTTCTGTGATCTAATTTCATCTACAGGGTAGTGTTTCTCAATCTTTTGTTAAAACCCATATTCCCTATGAATTAGTATAAAAAAAGAATCCTCTCATGTGAGTTTAAAATCTCACAACAAATCCAATGTTATAACATCACAAATCAAGTAATGGTAATTCTGAACATGCCTTCTCAAACTATCTCCAGCCTTGCCTTGAATTTGTACTCTTCCTAATTGAGAATCACTACTTCAGAGACTGCTTAAAAATTAACTTTTACCTTTTTCATTGAGTCAGAAAACTTGTCTCTTAACCTGATTCTTTAGAAAATGACAAAAACTCATCATACTAACACAAACAGGAAACTAAGACAGTATCAGTGGTGAATATCATTACATCCTTGAAAGGAGAATGGTAATTACATTTAATAAGCCTATTATAGGATCAGTGACGTGGGAACCAGTCTAAAAAACTCCATGGGGAGATGACACATGGAAATATGTTTCTTTTTCATAATGCTAATTTTCTTGTTTCTATTTAAATGATACGGTAGAACCTGAATTCCATCATTTTATTCTTTGCGATCAATTTATTTATTGAGGTATAACATACTACAAAATACTGCAAAGCTTGATACATTTTTCTGTATGCACATACTTGTAAAACCACTACCCCAATCAAGATAAAGACCATTCCCATCAGCCTAGGATTTCTCCCATCTCTTCTGTTAATACCCATACCCCTCCTCCCAAAATAGTACCCAATATTTTGACTTCTACCATTGTAAGTTAATTTTGCCTGTTCTTGAACTTTACATAGTTGGAATCATATAGCATGTACTCTTTTGTGGCTGGCTTCTTTTGCTGAAGACAATGCCTGTGAGATCATCACTTTATTCTTAAGTCAAATTCTATAGTCACTAACCAATAATAGCATCCCAAAGAAACGAAGTGTGCACTCACTTCATGGTTGATGATTCCAGACATGCATTGATTCAGACCCAGTTTGTTGAACTCATTGAGTCCACAGGCAAGCACTTTGCCTGACTGGGTCAGCAGAAATGTCCCATCACAGCCACATTGAACTGCAACAATAATCAAGGCCTTAGGAACATCCACCTTCAAGAAAAAAAATAAGTAAATTGGAAAAAGAAATCCCAAATACATAACTCAGATTAGGAAAAAACCCTCAAATTTTTTCAAAAGTAACATGCTGCATTTAGCAGAATGACTACAGGGAAGTAAGGGTTTCTGTATTCTCTTCGGATTTGCCCAGCGGTTAGAGGCTACTATTTTCAAAAAGGAGCTCAAGTTTTATAACATAAAGTAAAAAGCAGCAGTTCCAAGTCACCTAAGCAGACAGCCCCTGTCAGTTATGTTTTAGTAATAGGTTCTACTAATAGGGAGACTTCTCAGAAAAAGCTGGGAAAGAAGAAGCTTCAATCCATTGCTGATTTTGTCCTCTGAGATGGGAGGCTGCTTGACAGTTACAAAAGAAATTCAGTAGCCCTGTGGGGTCCCAATCTGGTCATTTTATAGGAGAGGTGACAGAGTACTGAGGTAGCAGCTAGGACTTCCAACTGCTTACATCCTTCTATAGCTAAACAGAGATGGAAAATGGTAGGGGTGACGGATGTGTGGGGCCACGTTGGATGAACGTAAAGCCTGAAACCTGGACCCTCCTAGTTTCTATGACAGCCTTTCCAGGAGGAGAGGAACAGCCATGAATCCCAATGAGAACAGTCCCTGTAAACACAGAATTTAATTTTTAAAATGTAAATAAAAATTGGTAACAATAAATGGTACAGTCAATTAGTCAACCTTCCAGGGGGTAAGCCTGTGCCCTAGATGGGTGTGAGAGAGATGTAACCATGCTTGTCCCCCAGCTGGTCTCAGCTTCTGTGAGCCCCTTGTAGTGCCAGCTCTGACAGAGCTGAGAGTAATTAGGCATTATGTTTCATACAACATGACCCTAAATAAAAACGACGATTTCATCTCAAGTTCGACTGTAGAAATACGAGGGTAAAATGGCTGTGCAGGGTTAAGAGATACTTTACTGCTTTCTAATATCTTCTTGAGGGGTTTTTCAGTGTATACGTAGCTATACTTTGACTTTTCTGCTATACACACTGATTTTGGCTCTCATCCCTGAGTAAGATGTGACAGTGTCCACAGCTGCTATTAACACATCCACTTTCTCAACTTTCTATGATTTAGTCAGATGATAAGACCACATAGTGCTAAATCAGAAATCCTAGATTGTCAGTCTCCCACAGTATTTCTTGAAATAGGAAATATTCAAAAAACAAACACCACGATTTGAAAAGTCAAGAGGACATATTGTTGGAGTCTATCTGACTTAGGCCTTAGGTAGAAGCTGCTTCTGATTTTACCTTTTGTGGTGTATAATAATCCTCTTCTGAATCCAAACCCAGTCGTCCTGAAAGACACATAAGAATGAAAATCATTATAATGAGCACCTCCTGCCAATGAAGATGTTCTATAAGATTCTCTTTTACTGAATTAACACTTCTCATACAGAGGCTGCATGATGTGTTTAGATGCACACAAGCTTCGAGTCAGGCTGTGCACCTGGGAAGAAGTGGACAGAGACAAGGCTACCCCTACCATATTCGCCACAGCCCCAAGAATAGACTTCCTTGTTTCGTGTCAGAACCACCACATGATTATCTCCACAGGAGACCTGCTCCACTGGATTGCTGAGGAAGAAGTTCAGCTGCATGGGTTCTAGTACTTCAGGGCCAGCAACCTTGTCCACGCCCATGCAGCCATAATAATCTGATCCAAAGGCATAGAGCTGACCCTCATCTGCAAAAGGAAGGAAAACAGAACCCATCAAAGGACTGAATTATTTTATTCAATCAGAAAGCTGGGCAGGCAGGGCTAGAATGAGAACTACCTGGCCAATGATCTCCCATGAGATGACTGCATCAGGGAAATCTTAAGGATAGACTGTGCAAGTCTAGAGTTGTTTGTATATAGAGGGTCACATGTACTATAACTATAATAAAGTTTAAAAAGTATTAAAAGGATTTACAATTTTACTGGGGCCATCTCTATTTTATAGATAAAACCAAGTGAGTAATGATAAGACAAAAACTAAATTGAGGTCTTGATCTTGACTTTGTGTTATCTGTAGCCTGATGAGGTGGTAACATTACTTTTCCCCCGAAACGGGACATACAACACATTTCTCCTGATCCCATCTCTTCTTTATTATCCACCTGCCTTCTCCTTGCACATCACCCCCTAATACTATAGGACATTTGGCATGTTGTTATTAACGAATATATTTGCTCAATGTCTTTTGGTCTTTGAATATTGTCTTTTGTTGTAAAACCCAACTAAAACTGTACACCATTAAGCATAGTACCCTACATTAAATACACATAGATGCTTTCTGCTGATGGCTTACCTGTCACACAGACAGTGAAATCATCACCACATGACACCTGGTGGATAGCTTTGCCTTGCAACTTTTCCACATGCTTTGGCTGTCGATAGGAGGCTTTGTCTCCATGGCCCAGCTGACCGTGGAGTTTAGTACCTCCTTGCATGTTCTGTGAAATAGAGAGGGCTTGTGAAGTTTTAACTTTTCATGCCAAAAACTAATCTTCAATATAATTTCATGTGAAGAAAAACAGGAAGAAAAAAAAAGCTGGAAATTTAGACATTAGAAAAAAATGGGTAAGGGGATTAAACCTTTTAATAGTAGGTAGTATAAAACCCCTGCCAACAGGTAAAGAAGATTTAAATTGATATCCATCAAGACTTAAAAGGATACATTCCCAATTTTGTCTTTATCCTGTAAGTCTAAGATGAACTATATATTTAATTACGGGTGATACTGAAAAAATTCTTTATACAGTCTAATTGGATTGCTTCTCCAGTAGTACAGCCTCCTGGAGATCTGTACTAGAATCTGTACTAGAAGTTTTATAAATTTTGGTCACAGTTTCCCTGAAATGTGGACCAGTTATAAAGAACTGGGCCACATCAAAGAGGCTGCTATGTGGTACTGAGAATAGTCCTCCATGACTTTTCAACAGTTTTATAGAGATAAGTAATTCTTTCCATTCAATAACTCAACTACAAGTCCTTATATAATAAAGGCACTAATTTCACTCCATTTCTGGTAGCTTCCCAGGAACTAGTTCTTTAAGGGATAGGGTTTTAGAAAATAACAGCAAGTGAACACTCCATAACAAAGGCCAAACCATTCATTCATTCTTTCACTCAATCAATAGTTGAGTGTCTACTTTCTTACATACTGGGGATGAAAGAGTGAAAAAGACATGTACGGTCCCTGTCCTCAGGGAGAAGGTATCTGAAACCACTGGAAAAAATGAGCTTCCTAACAGAGGCAAACCAAGGGCCAAAGACAAGCTGAAGTAAAGAAAAAGTAGGCTGAAATGAGCCTGAGAAGGCACAAAGAAACAGGAGGAAAGCCAAGAGAACGTGCTATCATGGAAGCCAAGTGAAGAAGGCTTCAAGAAGGAAGGAGTGGTCAAGTACATCAAGCGCTACCAAAAGGTAAAACTAGGTAAGGACTAAAAATTATCTGTTTTATTTTAGTGATTTACACGTCATTTTGTCAAGATCAGTTTAAATTGAGTGGCAGAAATGGAAGCAGCATGGCAGCTGAATGAGGAGAGACTGGGGATAAGGAAACAGTTTAGTAAGAAGGTGAGACACAGAGTGGAATCTAGAGGGTACCAGGGGGAAATTCTACACAAGCTATACCTAGCTATCATCAGTCACAGGTGGAGGTCTCAGAAGATTCCTGACATGGTATAGCGCTTCATTTGTTTACAAGGCTATTTCACAGATACTAGTTGCTCTGAACCTCATGGTAATAAAACAGAATAATTAAGTGACTTATCTTAAACTATCCAGCTGTAAATGGGAAAGCCTAGTCTCCTAAGTCCAAACATAAGGCTCTTTTAATTTTCTCTCCTTCTATCATTCACTCATTCAGAAAACACTTACAGGTGACCTAATATGAACCAGGGACTGGGGGATACCTCAGTAAACTAAACAGACAAAATCCCTCCTCTCCCAAGAGTTTCCCTTCCACCACCCCACACTGCCACTCCCTTAGCGCAGGTTCAACTAACGAAACGCATAAACATCTGGGCTTATAGCAATGAGGCTTATAGCACTGTTCCAAAGTATTAATACTTAGCTTTCACTTACCACCCAGGTGTACAGTTCCTTCTCCACTGTGACCACAGCAAAATGGGTATTCCCTGCACACACCTGCCGGGCACTACAGCCACTCTTGATGACATCCAGTTTCTGGGGGGTAGACTTTCCACCACCCCAAACATAGACTTCACTGGTTCGTGATGTTACCACAGCAATGGGTGCTTCAGTTACAGTGCTTGACCTGCCAACAACCCCAGAACAAAGGCACATTTAATATAAAAACAACATCAAAGAAAAATGCTTCCAGTCTGTTCCTTGAGAATAACTGCCAATTATGGTATGAGAAAGTATGTTCTTTCTTGACAACTTTTCTCAACCCTCTATCATAGCAGGCTTTGCAATTCTTGCCTCAGGGCTTCATCACAGCTTGGCTAGATCAGATTCTGGGATGATCCACAACTTCTACATTTTTCAATATTCGTCATGGGAATGACGGCTACTTTAGTGTGAGGGTGAAATTGTAGCTTTCTCTCCTGAAAGGATGCCAAAGGCTACTGGAGTCAAATAATGCATAAATCCAAGAAAGACCCCCCGCCATTGGTAATTTAGGATGTATTAGTTTTCAACAGTAACTTCAGCATTACCTTGGTCTCTTTGTAGGTGCATTAAGCAGAGTGACTTTTTCCTCCATCTCTCTACCAAAAGAAAAGCAAATAAACATGAGAGAAATAATAGGTTTCTATATTGCAAAGATGTCTCTTTAACACATTTCACATATTTAATCCTCTTATAAACTGTATGCATCCTACAACATTACAACACTTTTATGAAAGTACCTCGGTACAACTCAAACAGTTATATAGGCCTGGTATTAGACAATTCATTAAATACCAAAGGGCAAGCAGTTTCATGCCATTTGTTTTCTATTTCTGAGAAGTGGTCCGGGCTGGAAGAGAGAGCCTTGAAAACCTCTGATGCACATGTTTAAGTACCTGATGGACAACTCCATTCAATCTGCCCACTGACTCTCCAAATGAAACATCTCCAAATCTGAGCTCATTATCCTTCTCTCAAACCAGCTTTTCTTTCTGGCTTCTCTATTTCCATAATTGTCAACACCCCTTTCCCATTCTCCCAATCAACTGGTCTTAAAACCTCAGTCATCTCTCACTCATCTCTTTCCCTTTCTTCAACATGCAAGTTCTACAGATTCTACCTATACAGTAGTTTTTACACTCACCTCTTCCTTTCCAGTCTCACCACCTCAATTCTGGGCAGCTCTATTTCCCATCTGTACTGTGGCAGCACCTCTTAATTAGTCTCACTTGCTACGGTCCTAAACTACTTTACTATGCTAATTTCACATTAAAACCAATATTGATAAATAACTCTTTCTGAGGTACACCTCTTATCACATGAACTGCCCTCTCACAAATGTCCAATACTTCTGTGCTATCACATGAATTAAGCACAAATTCCTTGGCCTGGCATGAATGATTCCCTACCTATCTTTCCAGCTTTCCTTCCCTTTGCTTACACCCCATGTCCTAGCCCAGGGTTGTCATTCTACCTGAATCAAATATAGCTGAACTACAGGGGGAGTGCTCAGGCATCAGTATTTTTTAAAAGCTCCTGAGATTTTGCATTGAGAGTACAAGGTCTAGAACCACTAAACTAGCCAAATAGGATTGTGTGTTTCCTGAATATTTTCTACAACTTCCTGTGTCTGTGCCTTGGCTTATGCTATTTTCTCTGTCTGGAAAACTCTTTGTCTTATGTTTTTCCATCAAAGTACAAAGTTCCAATAGAGTATTGAAGGTAAATATATAATTGTCTAGAAAAAATTTCCATGAAAACTTACCAGTCAAAATATTTCAATATGAGATTAAAATAGTGATCATATTTTTGGGATACAAGCCAGATAAAAATTTTAAATATGCTTAACTGGCCCAAAAAAGTGGTATTGCCTGAATATGTACAGAACATAAACAGAAGGTCATAGTGCTATACCTGGAGTACTACACATAATTCCAGGTATCAAAACACTGGCTAGAGACCAACTGGAGAAGAATCAGAAAAGATTAATTAAATGACACAACAGAATAAAGGTACTGACCAAATAGCAAATATTATGGAATTAGGTATATACTTAATGTACCTAAGGACAAAACTTCAAAAAGAGCATAGTAAATATTTGAATATTTGGAGGATATAAAAACAACTGGTAGAGGAGGAAGAAGGGTAGTAAGGCAAAAATAGTATAAAAGGATGAAATACAGACTAGAAAATTTAAGAAAGACAAAGAATATCTTGTCCTTTAAGTTAAGGTTTGAAGCTTCCCACAGGAAGTGAAGGAAAAAGGACATCCTTCCTATCTCTAGAGATCTCTGACACAGAATAAATCTCAGGAAATAACCTGTCAGGAGTCAATAAAGCTCAACCTCCAGAAATGGGCAAAAGGTTTCTGAAGAGGACTCCTCTAACTCCAACCCACCCTCTACGCATCCAATTCACACTACTATCCAACAGTCGTTGAGCACCTTATACCAGGCCCTGGGTTGATCACTTTCTATGCATTACCTTAGTTAATATTCACCTTATCTCAGTTTATAGACGAGAAAACTAAGAGATGGAGATGTTAACTAACTTGATAAAGATGACAGAACTGAGATACAAACCTGAGGATGTCTGAGTTTCCCTTAATTACTACATCGTAATGCCTAAATTCTAGATTTAAAAACCCACAGATGGGTCATGAAGAGGGTTTTGGGGTCTCAAATTTAGAACAGAATAGCCCAGGCTAAGGAGATGAAGTCAAGTGCTATCCTCAAGTAATGAAAGCAGAGATGTTGATAGAAAACAGCACTTACTTAAGTGGCCAAGTCAGGAAACACCACCCTTTTTTGTGGTCCTCTGATCAAGCCTCTAACAGGCAACCATGTCAGGAAAGACAATGGAGTGACTTCTTTGTACTTTACCTCCTGCGTTTCCTGAGAAGGGGGCGATCTAGAAGCTCATCTGCAGTGGGTCTCTGCTCAGGATCCTAAAAGGTAAAAACAGAGTTAGTTTTCACTACACAACATGGGATCTAAAGAGGCATTTTACTTCCTCTTAGAAGGCTGTGGGTTAGTTAGTGAAAGACCACTCTATATTATCCTTTTGTTTCAAAAATCATAACTTCTCACGTCATACTCCATGGTTCATGCTTCTCACCTTATTATCATTAACACTTGTACATGGAAGAGGATGTTAACAATGCACCTTCCTCACTTGTTCAATTAAGGCAGTGGCTCTCAAACCTCAATATATACAGCACAGGCTGGGCACGGTGGCTCACACACCTGTAATCCTACAACTCTGGGAGGCTGAGGTGGGAGGATTGCTTGAGGTCAGGAGTTTGAGACTAGCCTGACCAAGAGTGAGACACCGTCTCTACTAAAAATATAAAAAATTAGCTGGGCATGGTGGTGAGCACCTGTAGTCCCAGCTACTCGGGAGGCTGAGGCAGGAGGATCTCTTGAGCCTAGGAGGTTGCTGTGAGCTAGGCTGACGCCACGGCACTTTAGCCCAGGCAACAGAGCAAGACTCTGTCTCAAAAAAAGAAAAAGAAAAAAATATATATATATATGTATATATGTACAGCACAGAAGAATTACCTGGGGTGCTTATTACAGATAAAGATTTCTTGACTTTATCCACAGAGATTCTGATCTAGTTGGTCTGGAGTGGGGCCCAGGAATCTTCTTACTTATACAACTCCCTCATTTTCTGGTGATTCTAATGCCAATGATTCATGGACCATATTTTGAATAATACTAGAACTATACAGCAAAGGAACTATGAAATATTATAAGTATATACATTCTGTGTATTAGGAACTCTAATCATCTTTGCCTACAGTTTTATAAAATAAATATTTAGAAATTAATCTTAGTCATAAAAAATGGAGCACAATTTAAATGGCAAAATCATTTCACAAATTACTATTCATAAAGCAGAATAAAAGTAAGAATTTGTTTGTTGAAGCACACAACTGTCATAAATTATTAATGCCTCTTCTGGGTACAGCCGCGACATACATCCTACCCTGGGGAAGCAAACGTGGCTTTGTGTGGTTTGTTTCTGTGCCATACTCCAAACACTGAGGCTGGCAGGGGAAATGCAAAACTGAAATGAATGTGTAAATTATACTTACCTGGTCGAGGCACGCATGGACCATCTGGATCAATTCCAAAGAGTACTGGCTAGAATCAACTTCCATGGCCCGGATTCCTTGCACGATCTTCACACACAGGTTGAGTGGATTCTATGAGAAAATGATGATTGCCATTGTTCCTGGTTATATATAATCTACCAGAAAGGGGGCTCTGAGATGTCTATGGCCATTATTTAAAGAATTGGCAATAGGTCTGCGTTAGGTCTGACTTCTTTTTGTAACTATTAGTATGCATCAGCAAAAAATGGTTAAGGATGCACTGCTGCTATCAGACTGAATGAAGCTAACTGGCCAACATGGAGATTAAACCTATAACTGTGTGGCCAACAGCAAAATGCTCAGAGTATATTATGATCTAACCCTTCAACTGAATCCCAAGAAAAAAGAAAGCAAGATTAGCCTTGCTTCTTGGCTTCGAGTACTTTCCTTATCAACTAATTTGCCTCCTAATTTGTATATTCTAATAATGGCTACACAGGCAATACTCTGCTGCAACAGACAAAGCAGTGAATAGTAAGATGTTAATAATAAAAATACTATAGTAATACCACCACCACCTTGTCAAGAGACCACTATAAGTTAGACAGGCACATTACATATATGATCTTTTTATCCTCAGAAACATCATTCAAGGAGGTTATTATCATTATCAGTTTGTACATGAGAAAAATGGGGCTCAGAGATGTAAAGTAACTTGCCCAAAACCACACAGGTAGTAGAAACAGAGCCATATTCCAACTAAGGTCTATCTGACCCCAAAAGTCATTTTTCTTCTACTATATTATTTAGGAAAATTAGATGATATACCAGAACAAACTTCAGGATTAAGAAAAACAAACAGAAATTATTGGAGCAAGACGGCTGACTAGAGACATTGCTTGCCAGACAGTCCCTGAGGGAACAAAGGGTTTCAGATAAAGGAGACGGGGAGGAAGAGGGGATGCAGCTCAGGTGTAGGTCGTAGAGAGAAGTGCTGGAGCCTGAAGGAAACCTCCCGGAGGAAAACTGCAAAGCAGATGAGGAAGAGGAAAGCCAGAGAGGCTCGGAGCCCAGTGAAAGGGTATGGGGCAATCCCTTTCTCCCTCCCAAACTCCTTCAGTGATCAGAGGGCTACTAAGTAACTTGGAAACTTTCCCCTGCCGAAGCCCAAACAATGTGGCAACCATGGAACTGTGGGGAGAACTTGTGTGATCCCAGAGCTGGGACATTCAGTGTGGGATTCTCCTCCAAGGGAGAGACCTGAGGGGCCGGAGAGTTAGCTTTCTTCCATTCAGACTCTTATTGTTCCCTGTTCCTCCCTGACCCACTACAACAGAGAGAACAGTTTGAGCGAGTGACCACCTCTCTCAAGCTGGTGCAACCTCCAGTCTGAGGTTTCCACAGAGAGTGCGGCCCACACCTTTCCCCATGAGGACCTGCAGTGGACCTGGGGTGTCTGATCTGGGGGCTCCCTGCCCAGTGGCATTTCTCAGAGACACATGCCAGAGGGTCAGACATACAAGCCAGATCCCGTGCTCCCAGGACTGGAGTGGGTTGCTGGAGGACACAAAGAGGAGGTTTGGGAGCTGGACTCAGGAGGTGAGGGAGCCCATGTGGGTGGAACTGACAGAATACTTGGGGGTCTGAGACATGGGGATCTGGGAGAGCACCCACCCTTCTACAGGAAAGGCATGGTGTTCGACCAGGGCAGGTCCTCCAGTAGGAAAGATCCCAGCCCACGAGGCCATAGCAACCAAGTGCAGCGCATTCAGGCACTAGGGCAGTTGGGGAACTGTGGCCCCTTCCTCATGAGCAGCCCTCCTGGTCTGGAGAGCCTGCCTCCTTCCAGCAGCTCCCCCTAGTGGCCAGGAAAACAACTTCTGAGCCCTGCTTTGTAAAGCCTTCCAGGCTCCCACAACCTAACCACAACCTGTCTTGCTCCTCCACCCACCTCTCCTGTGGTGATCAAGTAACCCCCTGGGAGCTACAGGGCCCCTCCCAAAGCCTGGGGCATTCAAGTGCTCCACGTGAGGGACTAGAGCTTATTACAGACACAAAAGAACGTCTAGGCAGTTGGCTCTTTCCTGCAAGCCTCCACCACTGAAAGGAAGAACAACTCTATAGCTCATTACATCATCTATCAACTCAAACAGGGCGGGGCTGATTCTTACTCACAAGTATCACCCATCATCTCGGAGATTAAGCTGGGGGTCCCAGTACAATTCACACTGCTGGGAAGAGGTGAAGACAGCAGGATAGAGGCAACCCAAGGGGACACTGCTTTTTAGGAGAGAAACAAAAGTTACAGGCAGCTCGATATGTGAAGAGTCTCCCTCTTCCACTGTACACCTCTGGGCTGATTGGGGAGCTGCTCAGAGTCTGTGCAGAGATATTCCACCAGAGAACAGGAACAGCAGAGATCTGGTGCCTGTCCTTATGCAACCAACGATGTCCTGATCACTGTGGTACACAAAGCCAGGTCTGCTTGGAACCCTGCCTTCTGGCAGACAGTAGCCTTTGCATCACCCCCGCCAGGCTGGGGAGGGAACACACTCCCCTGTGTCATGTCCTGTGACTGGGGGCTGAGCATGCCTCCTCCCCCACATGGGAGCTGAACAGAGGATGAGCCTCAGACACCACAGGCACCACTTGGGAAGCCTAGGCTACTGCCTCAGTGGGTCCTAGGTGTGAGGGGAGACCCGTGGCTGACCAGCAGCTCTAGCCCACCTACATGGATCCTGGGCCACTGAAACAAACCCCTGCCTATGACACTGTGCATCAGCAGTCCCCATACTGGTGGAATAGCTCCCCATATGGGTGGCTCTGCCCCAGAAATCCCCAGAACCAGCTCTGAAGCTCTTGCTGTGCCTGAGCCCAAGGCTCTGCCCCTGTAGTTCCTGGGCCCCTGCTGGGCCTGTGGTTCCACCCGAGACTCCAGAGTTGTGCCTAATCCCTAAGACCCCACTACTGAGTCCCCACCACTACCACTGGGCCGGCAGAACCTCCCATAGGTCCAACACTTCACTCAGGACCCTCCAGCCCTGAGCAGCTGCCACTCCTGGACTTCACTCAAGAGAGTCCCCAGCAAAGGAGAACAGGTGTCCTGCAATCCTATTAACCCAGAGCCAAGAGAATAGGAGCCAGATGAGAAGAGACCAGCAAAACAACCCTGGCAACATGAAAAAACAAAATAGTTCAACACCCCCAAGGGAACACAATGGAGCTACACTAGCGGACTTCACCCACAAGGAAATTGCCGAAATGACAGAAATGGAATTCGGAAGATGGATAGCAAGTAAGATGAATGGAATTGAAGAGAAAGTTGAAAACCAAGAAAAAGAAGCCAAAAAAACTTCCAGAAAAATCAATGAAAAAGTCACTAGAGACCTAGAACACAAGAAAGGATATAATAGAACTTAAAGAAATGAAATAGTCATTTAGGGAATTTGAAAATATAGCAGAAAGCTTTTAAAACGGGCTAAACCAAGGAGAAGAAAGAATTTCAGAGCTTGAAGACAAGGCTCTCAAGATAACCCAGTCATTCAAAGAGGCAGAGAAGAGCATAAAAAGGTTGCAGCAATCACTGAGAGAGATATGGGGCTATGTGAAGCAAACTTACATTTGAATTACAGGTATCCCTGAAGGAGAAGAAGAAAGAATTAAAAGCACGGAAACCCTATTTGAGGAAATTATTGAGGAAAACTTCTCTGGTATCACCAGAAATTCAGATATACAGATACAAGATAGGCATTGAATACTGGGAATATTCATAGCAAATAGGTTATCTTTAAGACACATAATAATCAACCCGGCTAAAGTCAAAATGAAGGAGAAAATTCTGCAAGCAGCAAGATGAAAGCATCAAATCACCTACAAAGGACAGTCCATCAGGCTAACTGCAGACTAAGAATAGCAGAAAACTTACAAGCCAGAAGAGACTGGGGCCCCATCTTGAATAGACTTAAACAGAATAACTGCCGGCCTAGAATTTTGTATACTGCCAAACTTAGTTTCACAATAGATGGAGAAATTAAGTCTTTTTCAGATAAGCAAACACTGAGGGAATTTGCCATGACCAGATCTGCTCTGCATGAAATACTCAGAAAAGCACTATACACAAATCAGCACAACAGATTCCTACCAGTATAAATTCACCTAACAAAACCTCAAACTCAAAACTCTTTATAAAACAATAGAACAAGAGGTAAAACGAAGCAATAAGGGACTACTTCACAGGATGAACAGACCAACATCCCACATATCAATGCTATCAATTAACATTAACAGATTGAATGTTCCTCTCAAAAAACATAAGCTGGCTGAATGGATGAGAAAACATAACTCAACTATCTGTTGTCTCTAGGAAACACATCTAAACCACAAGGTCACACACACTCAATGTGAAAGGATGGAAAAAAATATTCCACACAAATAGAAATCAAAAGAGAGCAGCAGGTGCAGCCATTCTCGTATCAGATAAAATTGACTTTAAGCCAATAAAGGTAAAGAAAGACAAGGAGGATCACTATATAATGGTAAAGGGAGCAATTCAACAAAAAGACATAACAATTCTAAATATATATGCACCCAACACAGGAGCTCCCAGATACATAAAGCAAAATTTACTAGAGCTAAAAGAAATAAACAACACCACTGTAATTGCTGGGAACCTCAACAACCCATTGTCAGAGCTCAATAAATCATCCAAGCAGAAAATAAATAAAAAAAAAAAACAACAGACTTAAACCAAAATCTAAATCAAATGGGCCTAACATTTACAGAACATTCTACCCAAAAACTACAGAATATACATTCTTCTCAGCAGCACATGGGACATTCTCCAAGACTGATCATATTTTAGGCCACAAAACAGGTCACAACAAATTTTAAAGAATTGAAATTACACAATGTCCCTTCTCAAACCACAGCATAATAAAACTAGAAATCAATCACAAGAGAAACAAACATACACAAAGTCATGGAAATTAAACAATCTGCCACTGAACAATTATTGGGTCAAAAATGAAATTAAGATGGAAATCAAAAAATTCTTTGAACTTAATGACAAAGGGGACACAAGCTATCAAAATCTATGGAATGTAGCAAAAGCCTTCCTGGGGGGGGGGAATTCATAGCCTTAAATGCCTACATCAAAAAGACAGAAAGACTGCAAATTAACAACCTAATGTCATACCTCAAGGAACTAGTAAAGGAAGAACAAACCAAACCCAAAGCCAGCAGAAGAAAAGAAATAACAAAGGTCGGAGCAGAACTAAATGAATTGGAGGGAAAAAAAGGATTAACAAAACAAAAAGTTGGATCCTGAAAAGATAAACAAAATCGACAGACCTCTTGCTAGAGATCAGAAGAGAAAGGACTCGAATAAACTCAATCGGAAATGAAAAAGGTGACATTACAACTGATACCACAGAAATACAAAACATAATCCATAAATACTATGTAAATCTCTACATGCATAAACTAGAGAACGTAGAGGAAATGGACAAGTTCCTGGAAACGCATAACCTCCCAAACTCAGCAAGGAAGAACAGACCAATAATGAACAGTGAGATTGAAAGAGTAATAAAAAATTACCCCCCCCACCCAAAAAGCTCTGGACCAGATGGATTCACAGCCAAATTCTATCAGACCTACAAAGAAGACCTGGTACCCATAATACAGAAATTATGCCATAATATTGAGAAGGATGGAATCCTCCTCAACTCATTCTACAAAGCCACTATCACCTTGATAGCAAAGCCAGGAAAGGACACAACAAAAAAAGAAAACTACAGACCAATATCCCTTATGAATATGGATGCAAAAATCCTCAGTAAAATACTAGCAAACCAAATTCAACAGTGCATCAAAAAAAATAATCCACCAGGATCAAGTGGGCTTCATTCCAGGGATGCAAGGACGGTTCAACATATGTAAATCAATAAAGGTGATTCACCACATAAACAAAAGCAAAAACAAAGATCATATTATCATCTCAATAGACACAGAAAAAGCATTTGATAAAATCCAGCACCCTTTCATAAAAACCCTCAATGAACTAGGCATTTAAGGAACACATCTCATAATTATAAAGAGCCATATATGACAAACACACAGCCAACATCATACTGAATGGGGAAAAATTGAAAGCATTCCTTTCCCCTAAGAACTGGAACAAGACAAGGATGTGCACTGTCACCACTTCCATTCAACATAGTGCTAGAAGTCCTAGCTAGAGCAATCAGGCAAGAGAAGAATATTAAATGTATCTAAATCAGGAAAGAGGAGGTCAAATTATTGCTCTTCATTGATATGATCTTATATCTAGAAAATCCCAAAGATTCCACCAAGAATCTCCTGAAATTGACAAATAAATTCAGCAAAGTCTCAGGATACAAAATCAATTTACATAAATCAGTAGCATTTCTATATACTAGTAACAGTCAAGGTGAGAGTCAAATCAAAAACTTAATACCATTCACAATAGCTGCAAAGAAAATAAAATACCTAGGAATATACTTCACTAAGGAGGTGAAAGATCTCTACAAGGAGAACTAAGAAACTTTCAGGAGGGAAATTCCAGAGGACACAAATGGGAAAACATATCATGCCCATTGATAGGTAGAATCAATATTGTTAAAATGTCCACACTACCCAAAGGGATTTACAAATTCAATGCAATCCCATCAAATTACCAAAGTCATACTTCAAAGATTTAGAAAAAATAATTCTATGCTTCATTTGGAACCAGAAAAGAACCCAAATAGCCAAAGCAATCTTAAGCAAAAGAACAAATCTGGAGGCATCACATTACCCAACTTCAGGCCAGGCACAGTGGCTCACGCCTGTAATCCTAGCATTCTGGAAGGCCAAGGCAGGAGGACTGCTTGAGGTAAGGAGTTCAAGACCAGCCTAAGCAAAAGTGAGAGCCCGTCTCTATTAAAAATAGAAAAAATTAAAAAAAAAAAAAATAGAAAACATTAGCCAGGTGTGGTAGCGTGTGCCTGTAGTCCCAGCTACTCAGGAGGCTGAAGCTGGAGGATTACTTGAGCCCAGGAGTTTGAGGTTGTTGTGAGCTAGGCTGATGCCATGGCACTCTACTCAGGGCAACAGAGTGAGATTCTGTCTCAAGAAAGAAATCCAAAAAATAAAAAACAAAAAACATTACCAGACTTCAAACTATACTACAAGGCCATAGTAACCAAACAGCATGGTATTGGTACAAAAATAGAGACACAGACCAATGAAACAGAACACAGAACCCAGACATAAAATAATCTACCTACAACCAAATGATGTTTGACAAAACAGACAACAATGTACACTGGGGAAAAGAAGTCCTATTCAATAAATGGTGATGGGAAAACTAGATAGCCACATGCAGAAGAATGAAACAGGACCCTTACCTCTCACCACTCACAAAAATTAATTCAAGATGGATAAAAGAACTAGATCTAAGGCATGAAACCATAAGAATTCTAGAGAAAAATATAGGAAAACTCTTACAGATATCAGCTTAGGTGAAGAATTTGTGACTAAGACCCCCAATGGTAATTGTGGCAACAACAAAAACTAATAAACAGGATTTGATTAAAATAAAAAGCTTCTGCACAGCTAAGGAAACAAAAACAGACAACCTACAGAATGGGAAAAAATATTTGCAAGTTACACATCTGATAAAGGGCTAATAACCAGAATTTACAAAGAACTAAAGCCAATCAGCAAGAAAAAAAATCAAACGACCCTGTTAAAAAGTGGGCAAAATACATGAACAGAAGCTTCTCAAAAGAAAAAAGACAAATGATCAATAAACATATGAAAAAATGTTCAATGTCACTATTCATCAGGGAAATGCAAATTAAAACCACAATGAGATATCACCTTATCCCAGTTAGAATGGCTTTTATTAAAAAGTCCAAAAACAGGGTGGGCGTGGTGGCTCACGCCTGTAATCCTAGCACTCTGGGAGGCCAAGGCAGGAGGATTACTTGAGCTCAGGAGTTCGAGACCAGCCTGAGTAAGAGTGAGACCCCATTTCTATCAAAAATAGAAAAAATTAGCCAGATGTGGTGGTGTGTGTCAGTAGTGCCAGCTACTTGGGAGGCTGAGGCAGGAGGATCGCTTGAGTCCAGGAGTTTGAGGATGCTGTGAGCTAGGCTGATACCATGCCACTCTAGCCCAGGCAACAGAGTGAGACTCTGTCACACACAAAAATAAATACATAAAAAAAGTCCAAAAACAATAGATGCTGGTGTGGATGCAGAGACACAGGAACGCTTATACACTGTTGGTGGAACTGCATATTAGTAAAACCTCCATGGAAAACAGTATGGCAAATACTCAAAGAATTAAAAGTAGACCTACCATTCAATCCAGCAATCCCACTATTGAGTATTTACCCAAAGGAAAAGATTTTCCATCAAAAAGACACCTGCATTCAAATGTTTATTGCAGCACAATTCACAATTGTAAAGATGTAGAATCAACCCAAGTGCCCGTCAACTCATGAATGGATTAATAAAATGCGGTATATGCATACCACAGAGTACTACTCAGCCATAAAAAAGATAAATTAATACCTTTTGCAACAATCTGGATGGAACTGGAGACCATTCTCCTAAGTGAAGTATCTCAAGAATGGAAAACCAAACACCACTTGTATTCACTATTAAACTGAAACTAACAAGCCAGCATACATGTGCATAGAGGGAAATAGAACTCAGTGGAAATCAACCAGGGGGAGTAGGGAGAAGGGGAGGGGAGACGGAAAAAAACAAACCTAATGGGTACAATTAACACTATTTGGGTGATGGGCATACCTATAGCTGGGACTCAAGCATTACAAAAATGATCCATGTAACCTAAAACATTTATAACCCCTTAATATTTTGAAATTAAAAAAAAAAAAGCAAAGAAAAACAAATGGGTCTCATGAAAGGCCAGTGAATTTGCATTATTTTACATTTGTATTTTTCACACATATTATTAGAGAATCTCTGTGAGGTGAATATTGTTCTCATATTATAGATAATGAAATAAGAGGATCAAAGAAATGAAGTCATTTGTCTAAATTCTCATATCTGGGTTGGCAGAGGAGATTGGATGTGAATCCACTTTAGCTACTCAAAGTCTGGTCCATGGACTTACAGCATCAGCATCACCTGGGAGCTTGTTAGAAATGTAGAATATCAAGCACCCCCCAAAGGAATCTGTATTTTAACAGGATGCCCAGGTGATTTTGTATGCATATTGAAGTTTGAGAAGTGCTGCTTCACCCCAGGCTGTACTTTAATTTACTTAGAAAAAGAAAAGAAAAAAGACTTCAAGGGATTTGTTGTCCATGAAGCAATGACAATCTTTAACAACAGTAAAAACGTAATTTTTCATAAAAAAGATCAAAACGATCTTAATGGGCATTATATAATTTGCCTTAGCTTTTTAAAAAATGATGTACTGAAGCATATGAAATAAAATGGCTTTTCCAAATTGCAGCATCACATAATTTGATCCTATAGACAGTTTTAAAATTATAGTCAACGAATTCAATATTTCAACGGGGAATTCAAGTTGAAGATAAACAGAGTCTACAGCATTTTAATAACATATTACTAATCCAGTACCTGAATACAGGTTATTTTTGCCTGCAGTTGATTTCTGTTCAAGAATTCAGAAGTCTGGGGATAAATAAAGTTGATTTGTTTAACCAAGTTGTACCATTTTCAAGGACAATGTAGGGGCGGATACACCAACTTACTGTAGCATCAAACGTTCTCTTTAGCGTAAGCAGTTCAAAAATGACGCAGCCTACTGCCCAGATATCAGACTTGAAATTGTATTTTACTCCTTGACAGAGCTCTGGAGACATGTAATATGGGGTTCCCACAAGCTGAACAAAAAAGAAAACAATTAAAGAATAACTTCCCTTCTGAGGTAACTATATTAACATTTCAACAGCTAAATTAAATTTCCCAGGAACTAGTGATAACAACCATAAAACATTCATCAGCAAATTCCAAAATGCTTTTTATGAGATAATGCCTCTAGGGGGAGAAATCTTTTTAATATCAAATCTCTTGGGCGAATTATAAAGGGGCAGTCTCTGTGATAAAAGCATTGTGGAACTTGGGGGCTCAATAGCTCTGTAATTTGTAGACCACAGAGGTTTTAGGCAATTAAGGCCTACCAAAAACTTTACACAGACACACACTTAGTAAAGTTCACCAATGGAAAAAAACCAAACACTGACAGTAGGGAGACAGTAATTGAATGAAAGGGTTAAACATTTTAACTAAAATACTAAATACATTCTAACTAATAAAACTTTTTAAATGGCCCAATTTGACATCTGTTAAACATAGCTAGTAAATTTTTCTTTGAATTTGAAAAAGATTTTCTGAATTTAAGAATGGACTAGGCCGGGCGCGGTGGCTCACGCCTGTAACCCTAGCACTCTGGGAGGCCGAGGCGGGTGGATTGTTTGAGCTCAGGAGTTCGAGACCAGCCTGAGCAAGAGTGAGACCCCGTCTATACTAAAAATAGAAAGAAATTAATCAGACAACTAAAAATATATAGAAAAAATTAGCTGGGCATGGTGGCACATGCCTGTAGTCCCAGCTACTCGGGAGGCTGAGGCAGAAGGATCACTTGAGCCCAGGAGTTTGAGGTTGCTGTGAGCTAGGCTGACGCCACGGCACTCTAGCCAGGGCAACAGAGTGAGACTCTGTCACCAAAAAAAAAAAAAAATGGATTGGAAAATAAAAATGTCCTAAGTAGAACTCATGCCTCTCCCAAGATTAGAAACAATGAATGCCCCAGCAGTTCTAATAGGACTGATAACCATCTTCAATCAGCAAAGCAAAGAATTTTCAGATGGTTTACATGGCATTTATAAATTTTCACATCATTCCTTCTTTGCATCTAACTGGCTAAAGAAAGTCAAATCTTGGTTTTATCAGATTGTTCTTGATGAGAAAAATCCATATAAGGACAAGATTGCTTTCTTAGAAGTTCATTTTGGCCATTATCATACCCAAAACTGAGTCCCTGAAGCAGAGACTGTTAACCCAGGATGTCTAATTTGCTTACGGGCATATCTTGACATTATCAAAAAACTCAGGACAAAATTAATTTTATTAACTTACATTTTCAAGTTCTTTTAAGGACAGAGCATTGTGAAACCAGAAGAGTTAATAACTGCGTTTTATAATTCTTAAAAGCATAAGATCACTATCCTAAAGATCAACTTATGTCTATTCCATGTCTTTCTCAAAATCAGGTAAGAAGAGAGCCCTGCAGAGCAGACTATGTATGATATTAAGGAACAGATTGTTGTCTGGGCATCAGCCTTTATTTGAAATATAGGGCTTCTCTTTGAACCTGAAGAAACATTCAAAGGAAACACAAAAAGAGATGTCTGACACATTGAGCTCAAACATTAAATAACAGATAAAGCAAAATCTACTAAAGATCTTAGACTGGAAAAAACAAAGCATTCTGTTGCTTTTAGAAAAGTCTCTAGTCAGTGTTAGAAAGGGTTATGAGGTCAAAGCCGTAATGTGGACATTGACTCCTGAAAGAACACCTGACCATGTACATGTCTACTAATGAGCCCAGGAAAAAGACTTCTAAAGATCTGCATTATGAGTACGGAGAACTTGAAAGAACACTGAAAAAAGAGTGCAAGATTTAAGAGGTATAGTTATACCTCACAGTGCTGGAAGGGAAAAGAAAAAAAGAATTGAGATTCAAGGGCAGCACATACATACCGTCTCAGCCATGGAATACTCAGAATTAAGTTTCTTTGCTAGGCCATAATCTCCAAGTTTTATCAGGTTTGCCTTGGTCAGAAAAATATTTAATGTCTTTATATCTCTGAAACAAAAGAAGATGTGCATATTCAGTCCATATAGTTAATTGTTTTATTTCATCCTCCACACTGCCCAGGATTAGTAAAGAATAAAAATGGGTGTGTTACCACTGCTCAGATTCTGTTACGGGGTTCTAAACATGCCATACGGTGGTCACCACTTTCACATGCAGTTTAACATTGAAGAGGGAACTCAAGGGAGTAAAGACAGAGAGTTAACCTCATCCTCTATGGCTTCATAGCATAGGAATGTCCCCCATACCAATGAAGCCATTAGGCAAAGTTCAGAGAGTGAGCCGAGGAAAATGGTGCTCGAGGTAAACATAATTCCTATAAGATACACTGCCCCTTCAACTACCACCTATACCTTGAATTCAGTGTTATCAAGGCAATTTTAACTCTTGGTTGGTATCAAAAGTTTCAAATAATCTGTTCAAGAGAAGAGGCTGTATATCCCAATGACAACATGACTAGATTGTTTAGATCATCTAAATAAAATCCCTGGCTATTTTTCTAATGATGAATTACCAGTTTTGCCACATGTAAAACAAAATAAACTGTGCCTGATTCACTCTGGCTTCCTTTCTTGAAAGATGTGAATAAACCTGAACAATATACCTTGTTATTTTTAAAAAGAAAACAACAGCATGCAACAGTAGCCATTCAATAGCTATCAAGAAATAGATGTTAACTGAATGAATAAATCAATAAAAAAGAAACCCTATATATCATAATCGCTGGCAATGGTCAATAGCTCACTTAAAAAGGGTATAATGATGTGAAAGTGTTCTTATAATGGTTCTCTTCTATAGCTAGAAATGAATGGAAATTTGTTTTTTTATCCCCAAAGATCTGGTAAGTTTATACAATTAATTGTACAAAATAAATAGGCTTTATTTAAATTAAAGGAACTTAACTATAGAATTAAAAATAATTGCAAAATTATTATTGCTCAGAGAAAATATTTATTATTAATTCCAACTAAACTAATACTACTTCTCATAGTGCCTTCTACGCTTTACTGACGAATTAACAAACTGAACTCTAAATATCTGTAAAAGAAAAGATCAAGTGGTACTTAGGCATTGAGGAGATTCTTCCTAGATCACAAACATGGTTTCACCTCAGGAAGCAAGGTTATCATCTCCCATTACTCGTGCTTTCCTTTCCTAATTATATCAATGGAAAAACTACAACTGATTCATCAAGAAAATAAAAGTACTGATAGGAGGTAGCCAGGGTTGGAGTTGGATTGGTGGGGAGGAATCCATTCCATAAATTTTTTACTGATTACCTATGAAGGATTCCAGCTTTATGGATACAGCTCACTGCTGAAACAATCTGAAATAGGTACCACACCACCATCTGCAGAGACAAAATAAATTATATTTGGATTAGAAACAAAAAGTTCCACTTAAATAAACACACACACACACACACACGCACACGCACACGCACACGCACACGCACACGAACAAAACAAAGGAAGCTGCAACCAGAGGTTATGATTCAACATGACTTAACATCTTTTGCTTGTAGGTTGAGTAGGCAAAGAAAAGTGTAGGGGTAAAAAAAAAAAAAAAAAAAGCAGGTTATCATAAAATCGTTCCAATGTCATTATGAAATATAATATGGTGAAGCAGATTTGTGGAAAGAAACCCAGGAAAAATGCAAAGGTATAGAAAACTGGGCATACCAGTATGCAGTAACAGAACCAGGAAAGAAAGCCCACAGAGAATCATGATGTGGAGGTAAAACGTTTAGGAAGCAGCTAGAGAAAGTTTCCTTGTTAGAGGTTTCCTTTCTCATGAATATCAGAGCCTGGAAGGAGTCTGAACAAAAGGAAAAAAACACTCTTCACTGTTCGAAGAGTAAATACACAACTAGAATGCAAGAATTACAACATTATAATTCTAGCTTCCTTCCATGGAAATATGAATTACCTCTTCCTCAAACAACTTGTCCTTCTGACGAAGGATTTTGTCATACAGGTTCCCTCCTGCAATTAAACAACAGACAGGTTTGAATTGCTTAATATAGATCAAAACTTGGATCCTGTATCTAACAGGGTTTTTTTTTGAGACAAGGTCTTACTCTGTCACCCAGGCTGGAGTGCAGTGGCATGATCACAACTCACTGCAAACTCAAAGGCTCCAGCGATCCTCCTGCCTTGCCTCAGCCTCCTGAGTTCTAATAGGGTTTTAACAGCTGATACAAGGAAATGAAGGATTCTGCTTTCTCTCCAAAGGAAACTACTTCTTCCCTCTTGGTTTTTCACATGGGTATAAAACTATTCGCATTGCCCAGAATCAGAAATATTCTTCAAAGATCTCCCTCCCTAACAAAAGAGGCTCAATACAAAAAAAGAATGACATGTTTAGAAAAAATGAGAGTAAAGGCCATTCCTATAGTCCCCAGTTAGTGAAGTATCTTCAAAACCAGATGATTTACTTTTCCATAGTTCCTTTTAAGGAATCTGCAATATTTTTATAACAACTCTCCCAGTGTGACTACCCGAACATTTGGATTATACCTATAATGCAATGTTTTGTACATACAGGATGTATATAAACAAATTCTTTTCCTTTCCACTTCACACTGAAAAGTTTTTCCCAAATTTAGGGTCCACTCCTAGATTGTTTCCAATAATTATTCCCTTTATTAATTCCTTCCTGTGAAATAAGTGTGAATTTGCTTTTCTCTTTTCTTTACCAAATAATATGGACTACAAATGATCATGGTTCATCTTACTTTCTACCCGCAACTACAACTTACACTTTAGCCCTGGCTAAGTTTTCACAACTTCTCTTTCCCTGCAATTTAATATCTCAGAGTTTCAATAAATGTATCACTTGTTCTAGTTCCTCCTAACCACAAAGGACTTTAACTACTTAAGGTTTCTGCTACTTTAAAACTTTGTAATATAATCTCAAATATTTAGCATTGATCATGATCAGAACAAGAAACAATCATACATGAGTCTAGACAAGAAAGTTCTAAGTGAAGAATACGCTGGGACCTCTTTATACCATTCAAGAAAGGGCTGTGGGGGGGTTCTCTTGTGCAATAAAGATAGCGGCCAGTGCAGCAGGTATCAAACACTTGCCACATACCAAGTACCATGCTATGGGCTTTACATATTCATTTCATTTAATATGACAACCCTAGAAAGTAGGTATTGTTATCAACAAATTTATTTTAAAATGAAGAAACCGAAGCATACAGAAGTTAAATTCCTTGCTCAAGGTTATAAGCTAGAAAGTAGTGGAAATTGGGATCTGGGTTTAGAGTCTATTTTCTTAACAACTAGGCAATGATGTTGTCATACAAGCAAAATGGTCCAAAGAAATCAAAGATCAGATAAATAAAGCCATGTTTTACTGCATATCATTTTCACTTAGTTATAATTTTTGGGCCACTTTTCAATAGGACAGATTTAGCCCAAGGCAATACAAATAAATATCATCTACAAGATTTCATTAAATATTGCACCAAATGGTGCCAAGCCACACTCTAATGACTAACTAATGTCATTTCATGAGGCAAAACCTTGAAAATTAAATGTAAAATCCAACTGAAGAAATAATTTGAACACAGAACTATAATTACAAGGGAGAATTTGAGTATGCAGGGGAAAATCCCTCCCCTTATTTTGTACATCACTTTAAAACTCTCCAAGGCCTGAAAAATTTCTCTTAAACTCTAGAAATCCATTTAAAGTTTTTATCACTCTATATGCCATTTCTTGTACTCTCCCCCTCAAGGTAAGTAAGAGCATAAGAATGTCTTGCCTGAGGAAGTCCCACTGAATTCCACCTTACCATTACAATACTCCAGCTCAATCAGCAGGGTGGTATTGTCCATGAAGTGATTGTAGTAGGCAATAATGTTGTCATGCTGCAGCAGCGCCAGAATAACAATCTCATTCAAAGCATCACGACGTTCCTTCTCAGACAGGCGGGTCAAATCAACTTCCTTCCACACAACCAGTGAGTCATCCTACAACACAGTGACAGGTATCGTGCTTTCCTCTTGCCTGGCAGCAAATTAATTCACACCCTCATCGCTAAGCCTAGAGAGAAAACTTCCTAGAGGGGCAGAGACTGACTCCTTTTATTTTTTCCTTTAAACAGACTTTAGTGATAGGTTCTGCATACAATTGAACACTATAATTTATTGCAGGCCTGGGGAAAGTAAAGCATTAAGATGTTGTTATTTTGTTGCTACACTTAATTTGAATGATGTCAGTTCCAGGTAAAAATATGGGGTGGGGGTAGATCTCAAAGATTCTACTGAAGACACTATGACAGACTGCTAGTCATGATGGGGACTGCAGTAGGACTAGAATATTGGAGAAGTAGAAAACTGAAGGGCAGTTATCTATAGCTAATTACAGATTCCTGTAAAATTAAAATACTAAACTTGCCCCTAATTTTATAAATTTAGACTTCTCTAGTGATTTTTATTTACCCCTTCTGGTTAAGAATGTCATGCCCCATTTGCAACTCTGTAACCTCCTGTCATACTTATGTATCACATTTTCCTCTACTCAGGAAGACTTACCTGCAGCTCCCAATGTCTACTCTCC
This sequence comes from Avahi laniger, assembly GCA_963575035.1. Classification (NCBI taxonomy): domain Eukaryota; kingdom Metazoa; phylum Chordata; class Mammalia; order Primates; family Indriidae; genus Avahi; species Avahi laniger. The sequence goes on along the minus strand of CAUYSK010064284.1, from coordinate 7,999 downwards.
TTTGTATCTCTAATTCTTTACTGACACAGCAGCTGCACCTACATAACCCTCCCCATACTTTTGAATGCCTCTTCACGGCCTTTAAAACTGTTTTGAAAAGACCCTGATGAATCTTTCACTGTACATTTATTCAATGTAAGTATCTCTTAATTTTCAGAGCTCATACACTGAAATGATATTTATCTATTATTTTCGTTCACATATATACACAACTTAAATACTGTTTGTTTACTAACATGGCTGACTTGTTTTCCCACTGAAATAAACCTTCTAGAGGAAAAGAGCTGTTTCTAATCAAACCTTTGTAAATTCATAGATCTAACAAATATTTGGTATGGATAATGCTATGCAGTTCTGGGGAAGTGTAATCAAGTCTAACTCAAAACAAACCTAGGAATCAAGTTAAAAAGGATAACAATGAAAAAGCCTGGGCAAAAAGATGTGAGTCTTTAGTTCTAGTCCAAGATTTACTTCTAACTTAAGTGGGCAAGTCACAAAAATATACTTAATTTCTCTAACTAAAAAATATGAATACCAATACTTATCTCTTCTTTCTCATATTGAATGCAAATGAGAAAACAGACTATAAATAATAACAGTAACTCTAACATCACACATTAATGTGGCATTAGGATAAAAAAGAACACTTAAAAATATTCTCTTGCAACCAACTCTCTCCTCCATCTTTCAGCCTTAAAAGTATGCTGGATTAGAACACATACCAGAACTGCAGATGGATCACTAATGGATGAATCATCTTCAGCAACCCTAGCAAATTCTCATTAAATGTTTATCTCAAAGCTAGAGTTTTAAGACTTTAGTGATCAAGTTCAGTTTACGGTTAGTTTTTGAAAGTAGAATCACCACTTCAGGGTTCTGTATTAGTCTACATTCTTAACCTGGGATTTAGTGATCCACGGATCTCTCCAAAGATGTGTATATGTACGAACGTGAATGGATGCAGGGAAGATTACTTTGCTTACGTTAGGTTCTCAAAGGGGTTCTTGTCCCTCCAAAAGTTTAGAACTAATGGCTTAGAATATACCAATAAAGTATTTCCCATGCATAAACCCTGCAGGATTAACACTGAGGAAGAAACCGACACACAATGATCTTCCCAATGATTTTCAAGAAAAGCCTCCAAATGAGTGATCACTTCTGAACTTAACATAATGACAAAGACAGCGGAGTTGCCACTACTGGGAATTTAGAAGCTGTGCCCCTTGACCCCACCTCAATCTTGGAGAGGATGAAAGTTTGGCAACAACATGAGAGGAAGGAAGTTTGGGCAATAACTCACATTCGTAGACTACTTTAATTTACACTTTGCAAATCCCCTTCGTTGGATTCTCAGATAGCCTTAAAAAAATAAAGATGATTTTTAAGGTAGTTATCACTAAGCCCATTTCAAAGAGGGGGAACAAGCTCAGAGCCGGTTCGGTGACTTGCTCAGTTCCCGTGTTAAACAAAAATAACCAGTTAGTAAAACCAATGCTCTAACCAATTGCCAGTGCAGGTGAGTTGGAAGAGTGGTGGAGAAGACTCTGAGCCTGCAGATGCCTAATCACTAAGTGAGGAAAGGCTCAAAACACGGGGAAAGCGGGACCGGGAAGGAGGGGCTCGGGGCGGCCCGGCAGCGCCGGGCGGGGCGGCGGGAGCCGAGGGCCGCTACCTCGGTGCGGCGGTACAGCGTGGCCTCCCCAAAGGCGCCGCGGCCCAGGACGCGGATGGGGATGTAGTGCAGCTCCTCCTGCTCCGCCGCGCCGCCGCCGATTCGCGGCCCCTGACTAGCGATGGGTCCGGGGCCCGAGTCCCCGCCACCCCCGGACTCGCTCCCAAAGTCCGAGTTGATGGAATCGCAGTGTCGCTCGTACTCGCCCAGCACCGACATGGCGGCGGCCACGAGCCTTCAGGACCTGTCTGCGTGTCCCCGGCGGCGCTGGCCGCGCTGTGCCCCGCTCGCCTCAGACACCGGCCTGCAGACTCGCCGGCCCGGCCACCCCGTGAGGTTCCATGGTGGCTCCTGCCCCCTGACCCGGAAGCAGCTCTCGGTGCTTCCGGCCGGGTTGAGTTTCCTCTGCCTTCGCTGGTCCACTTGATTAGTCCAGCGGCCGAGGCTTCCCGCCCTCGGGGCCGGCCGGGAAAATGAGGCCTCGCGGGGGCCGGAGTTGGCGGGCGTGTGGCGAGGACCGCGTGGAACCTCAGTGCTCCCGCAGGGTTAACGGCGTCATTGGTGGGACGCCCTCCCGGATCTGTAGACCCTCCCCCGCATCCCTGTCCAGGTCCCGGTACAGCCTCGAGGTCTGGAGGTCGTCCAATCTCATCTTGGTGTCAGGCTTGTCTCAAGAGGATGATTATGGAAGTAGTCTCTTCCGACATTAGGGCTCTTGTTTAGAGAGATATTATAGTAATTAAAGATATTAGAGCTACCTTCCCTTTACAATAAAGAAAAAGAAGTATTAGAGCAAGCCGAAATAATTGCCTCCCCAGTCATCTCAGTCAGTGGTCCAGGTCTTTCTCCCGGAGCCATCCTAGGTCCCTCCCTCTTCCACACAACCCCCAAAATATTTTAAGTCAACTCTCTTTCTCCCCTTTGTCTTTTTCCAGATTCAAATTCTCCTGTTTTTCTAGACCTCTGACCATCTGATTTCATGAAGCATTCTTTGAGCAGACACTATCTGGGAATGGGAAATCTGCAATAAGATGCTCCCTGCCCTCAAGTCACTAAGAAAACTGCAATAAAGTGAACAATATATGATGCATCCGTTATGTGATCTTGGGCAATTTTGCATTTCCAAGCTTGTTTTTTAAGTCTATAAAGTTGTGGGACATTCAGGGTAACAGCTCACATTTATTGAGTGTTTTATGTTCTGGGCACTATGCTAAAGATTTTCCATTGTAATATCCCACTTAATTCTAACATTCCCATTTTACAGAAACTGAGACAGAGAGGCTAAGTCACCTGTTCAGTGTGGCACAGCTAGTAAAAGGAGCTGGGAAGTCAAACCCAGCAATATGACTCCAGAGCCAAGAAAAAGCAGGAATATGGCGGAGCCAAGAGAAGGCCATGAAGCTGGAGCCCAGGGTGCATGTGAAGTAGAAGAAGATAGAGTCTCAGATGTTTTATGGTTTGGTGTTTCCTGTGGGCAATGGAAAATTATTGGAGATTTTTTAAGGGGAGTATACGATTAGTGACTATATGTTCTGATTTGCTGGTATGTCCCAGTTTACACTTCTTCCCCTAACATAATTAATAGAGCCTTTTGCTCCAATGCCCAGCTCAGACAATAAGCAATATGGTCATCATAGGTAAGATCAAAATTATGTTTCACAAAGAACTCTGACACAATGTGGAGGACAAAGACTGGAGGCAGGGAGACCAGTTAGGAGGCCATTTATAATCTAAGAAGAGGCAGAGGTATTAGTGAATGAAGAAGAGGTCCAGATTTAAGAAATCCATCTGAGGAATATTTAGAACTTTATGATCAGTTGGGATATGGTTGCAAAGGTAGACATAAGAGTTCAGTAGACTCACTTCTAGGTCTTTAACTAGTAGATAGGGATAGCAAATAGAGGAGGAAGATAGAATTGGTAGAATGGGGTGAGGGGTATGAGAGCTAATGAATTCACATCCCTCTGGCCTCTCTACAGTTCATCAATGTTTCTTTTAAAATATGATATCCTGCACTTTGCATGACACTACACATCAGGTCTGAATAGAGAGAGTACAAGGTGACTTCCATCTTCCTTGATCGGGAGCCAGTATTTCTATTAGTGCACGAGCTTTCACGACGGTAGTCTTTTTACACAGGTTGAGCACCCCTAATCTGAAAATCCAAAATGCTCCAAAATTTGAAACTTTTTGAGTGCTGACATGATGTCACAAATGAAAAATTCGACACCTGACCTCATGTGAAGGGTTGCAGTCAAAATGCAGTTTATTCAGCATCCCAAAGGGAAAAAAGGCCCTCCCAACCCCCTTCAGCTACGATTTATCTTTTCCACACACACCCAGATTCCCCCATGTAAACACACCCTAAAGATTAATAAAATTGCACGTGTGCAGGCCAGATGTGCCAGCGACAGGTTTCTCATGATGCCCACAGGGAGCCAAGACTTACATGCATTACTCATTGTGTTTTTTTGGTATTCTCTGCTTTGTGGTATAAGGATAGTGTTGAAAATGTCAAAAGGGCTTATCACTGGGTAACAGTGATAAGAAAAAAAGGAAGTATTTATATTTATGTATAGCACAGAAAGTCAAGATTTTGGAGAAACTAGACAGCCATGTTAGCATGAAACGTTTTGCAGAAGAGTATGGTGTTGGAACAACCGCCATGTATGACTTGAAGAAACAAGATAAACTGTTGAAGTTCTATGCTGAAAATGATGAACAGAACTTAATGAAAAATAGAAAAACCTTGCATACAGCTAAAAATGAAGTTCTCGGTCATGTACTGAAAGAGTGAATTCATCAATATCATGGTGAACACAAGCCACTTAATAATATGCTGATCATGAAACAAGCAAAGATCTATCAGGATGAACTGAAAATTGAAGGGAATTGTGAATATTCAACACCGTTGAACATATTCAACACATGGTTGCAGAAATTTAAGAAAAGACCTGGCATTAAATTTTTAAAGATTTGTAGTGCTAAAGCATCTGCTGATCAGCCGGGCAAGGTGGCTCACACCTGTAATCTTAGCACTCTGGGAGGCCAAGGTGAGAGGATTGCTTGACCTCAGGAGTTCAAGACCAGCCTGAGAAAGAGCAAGACCCCATCTCTACTAAAAATAGAAAAAATTAGCCAGGCAACTAAAAATAGAAACAAAAAATTAGCCAGGTGTGGTGGCAGGGGCCTGTAGTCTCACCTATTTGGGAGGCTGAGGCAGGAGGATTGCTTAAGCCAGGCTGATGCCACAGCACTCTAGCAAGGCAACAGAGCAAGACTTTGTCTCAAAAAAAAAAAAAAAAAAAGCATCTGCTGATGAAGAAACATTGGAGAAATGCATGCATTGACGAGTTTGCTAATGTCATCCCTGATGAAAATCTAATGCCAGAACAACTCTGTAATGCTGATGAAACATCACTGTTTTGGCATTACTGCCCCAGACAGACACTGACTACAGCTGATGAAAGCCTCTACAGGAATCAAGGATGCCAAGGACAGAATAACTGTGCTGGGAAGTGCTCATGCAGCAGGCATGCATAAGTGTAAACTTGCTGTAATAGGCAAAAGCTTGCATACTCACTGTATTCAAGGAGTGGATTTTTTACCAGTCCATTATTATGCTAACAAAAAGTTCTAGATCACCAGGGATATCTTTTCTGTTGGTTTCATAAACATTTTGTACAAGTGGCTCATGCTCACTGCAGGGAGGCTGAACTGGATGAGAACTGCAAGATTTCATTACTCTTTGACAATCGTTCTGCTCTTCCTCCAGCTAAAATTTTCCTTAAAAATAATGTTTATACCATGTACTTACACCCAAATATGATGTCATTAATTCAGCCATGTGACCTTATATCATCAATGAACAGTAAATATAAAAACGCTTTCTTCAACAGCATGCTAGCAGCAGTGAACAGAGGCGTGGGTGTGGAAGGTTTTCAAAAGGAGTTTAGCATCAAGGATGCTGTATGTGCTATTGCCAATGCTTGGAACACAGTGACTAAAGACACAGTTGTGCATGTCTAGCACAACACGTGGCCTGCAACTATGTTCAGTGACGCTGATGAACAAGGTGGTGACTTTGAAGGTCAAGTGAGAAAAAAATGATGTCTGACCTTCTTACATATGCAGAAAATATACCTTCAGAGTCCATCAGTAAACTGGAAGAAGTAAACTGGAAGTTTTTAACGTCAATAATATTCATTAATTGACAGATGGTTAAATAGCCAAAATGGTTCTGCACCAAAATGATTGTGACAATAGTGATGATGATGATTATGCTAACACTTCAGAAAAAGTGCCTACAGATGATCTGGTGATGGGCTTACTGAAGGACTAGAGCAGTGTGCCTTCAAACAGAACAACAAATCTTGTCGGTTTGCAAAATCAAAGAGAAACTTCTAAGACAAAAACCATTGTTAATGGGACAGATGACTCTAAAGGCAACATTTTAAAAAGCCCTCCAGCGGCATGCCTCCTCATCCCTAGAGCACCCACTTCTTGGCTCCTCAACTGCTTCTGATGTTTCTTCTCACTTAGAAAAATGAAATACAATGTTCAGCAATTTTTTAATCAAAACATAGCATTGCAGGTAGAGGCTGAAAGCCTGCCATTGTTTGTTGTTGCTGTTGTTTAACAGCTGATACAGGTATTCTGGATGCTACTGTGCTGCTCAGCTACGCTGAACACATTATTTTTTCACTGTATTTATGGTCTGTCTTTTTTTTACTGTTACGTACTTACGTGTGGATAAGCATAAGTAAATGAAGCTTATTGATAGTATATAAATTCAGATGCAGGAATGATGGTAATGCCAAACCACCACAGATTGCCCACATGGGTGGCTGAGATAGTGACACCTTTGCTTTCTGATGGTTCAATGTATACAAACTTTGTTTCATGCACAAAATTATTAAAAATACTGTATATAATTACCTTCAGGCTATGTATATAAGGTATATATGAAACATAAATAAATTCCATGTTTAGATTTGAAAGATTTATATATATGCAAATGTTTAAAAAAATCCAAAATCCAAAACACTTTCTGGTCCTAACCATTTTGGACAAGGGATACTCAAGCTGTAATTATATTTAACTAAATGTACTTAATATACTTAGTATACTTAACTAAATGTACTTATACTTATAAGTATATTATATATTTATATACTTATACTTTATATTAAATATACTTAACTAAACATGCTTAACTAAATGTACTTAACTAAATCTCTCTTTTCCACATTCAATCCAATCCAAGGTAATACAGCCCTTCCATCCTATCACATCAGTCCTTATTTTCTTCAGAATGCTTATCTATAAAACACTGGTGTCTTTTTAACATTTATTTTATTGACTCTCTCCATTCATTAGAACATAATCCCCATGAGAACCTGGATTTTTGCTTTCTTTTTCATTGTTATGTATCATCAGTGCCTAGAAATGTGTTTGGCATTATAGTAGAGGCTCAAAAATTATTTGTTGAATGAAAATCAGCTTATTATCACATATGTATATAACATTTTTAAAACTTAAATGTAAGGTTTAGTCCTTGTTAAATTTTATTTTCGAAGTTTTAGACGGTACAGATATTTTTGAATTTTTTAACTAACTCACTGAACAAACACTGAGTACCAACATGTGCCAGGTGTTAGGTTACCAATAGGAAAAAGAAGTAAACAAGTTTCCTATTTGCATTAAGCTTACAATCCATATAACAGAAAATAACTAGGCAATGACCACAGTTTGTATAAAGGCTATTAAATTGTAAGATTCTAGAAAAGCATTTTTTAGGAGGGACCAATCATTCCAAATCAAACATGCTGGATAAGTGAAGGCTTTCTGGAGGAATATACAAAATGTTAAGTCCAGCTAAACAAAGAGATCATTCCAGATAGAGGCCATTCCATCTACTAACTCCTATTAATTAAAAGGCACTGTGAGGACAGGTATTATCTCTTATTTACCTGGATATACTCCAGAATTTAGCTTGGCTTAAATGTTAATTCTGTTAGCTGTTAATTCTATTAAACAGAATACTCAATAATTTTTTTTTTAGCTAAATAGAAAGAACAATTACTTAATGTCACAACTGTGGAGTTTCATTCAGAGAAGCTGAACAGATTTCAGCTTAAGCTTAAAAATTCATTTTTCTGCCAGCCTGAGCAAGAGCGAGACCCCATCTTTACCAAAAATAGAAAGAAATTAATTGGACAGCTAAAAATATATATAGAAAAAATTAGCCGGGCATGGTGGCTCATGCTTGTAGTCCCAGCTACTTGGGAGGCTGAGACAGTAGGATTGCTGGAGCCCAGGAGTTTG
>CAUYSK010064280.1:0-47546 GCA_963575035.1 Avahi laniger | reverse complement strand
TTTTTTTTTTTGAGACAGAGTCTCACTTTGTTGCCCTGGCTAGAGTGAGTGCCGTGGAGTCAGCCTAGCTCGCAGCAACCTCAGACTCCTGGGCTCAAGCGATCCTCCTGCCTCCAAGTAGGATTCCAAGTAGCTGGGACTACAGGCATGCGCCACCATGCCCGGCTAATTTTTTTCTATATATTTTTAGTTGTCCAATTAATTTCATTCTATTTTTAGTAGAGTCGGGGTCTCGCTCTTGCTCAGGCTTGTCTTGAACTCCTGAGCTCAAACGATCCACCTGCCTTGGCCTCCCAGAGTGCTAGGATTACAGGCGTGAACCACCGTGCCTGGCCCAGACTTCTATGACTTTTGTGAGTGAATTTTCAAAGCTTTTTATTTGCTTCCATATGATCTGCAGTCAGAGTACCAAGAGTTTAAGGCTTGATTGTTATGTTGAGAGTTGCCAGTAACTAGGGTATGCCTGAGGAAACTTTTTTCCATTGAAAATATCCCTCAGTATTTTCATTTAAATAGATTAGTTGGGGAAGATGGCAGCATCAATGAAAAATGTGTGTGGACAAGTGACTGGTAATGAGAAGCTTCGGCAAATGTGGGCCCCCAGGCATACCTCTGCTCAGTGCTGCCCATCGGGAGGGGAACCCGTTATGGACAAGGGTAAATTGAGTTCTCTGCTTGACCCAACCAGTAATGCTGTGCCTCACATTCTGCCAAGGAAGCTGCAGAGTTGCTATTTAGTTCAAGTCCCAGCCAAAGAGGAACTCTGAATGATGTGTCTAAGTAGCAGCAAAAAGAACCTGGTTCTCCTCTGAAGGTTAAGTGTAATTCCACGATGTGTCCGATGGCAGTTACCACAGGCTCTCCTGGAGGAAGCAGAAAGTCTTTATCTGGAAAAGCAACACAGAATGGGTGCGGGACCTGGCTTCTGGCACCATGAAGACCAGACACTGAGGCCAGGAGAGACCTTGAAGAGGAAGGGTTGTAGACCTGCATGGAGACTTGGCTTTTGTTGTAGTCTGTTTGGACTGATCTAACATTGAAGCAGAAAAAACACTCCATCTCTCCCCCACATTGATCGCATTTTATTTGTGCATATATCTCTCTCTTCCTTAAGAAGACATCTCCTCCTGGGCTAATTTAAGCGACAGTGCCGGCACTAAGCCTATTTCTTTACTCTAAAGCAAAGCTTTTAAATTGAAGAATGGCTCATTTGACTTCTGAATACCCTTTCGTACCTTATCTGCTAAACTTATCTAATTACTATGGTGCCATTTAGTATGAATCCTTCATGGGCAGATGTACAGCCTGTGGAAACACCCAAGGTTGGCTTCCCTTTCCTTCCCTTATTTAAGTGGGATAGCCTTCCGATTCACAGAGCTGAAATTTATGATATGGCATTAACTTTTCTAAACAGGGTATGGTAGGGATTTTCTTTTTTGAATGCCAACTAGCCACTGTGCAGCTGGACCAGGAAGCTTCCTGGCAGTACGAGGGTCCTGAGGAGAAATGTGGTCAGTGATCAGTGAAACCCCAATGTGGGGAAAATAACAGAAGGGCTGAATGTTCTTTTCAGTTTCTTTCTCATTTCTTCTAGGGCCGTGTGTTTGCGTGTGGCAGCTCTCTATTTATTTTCCACACAAAAGCTTAGTGGAGTAACTGTTCTCAGTAACTGCTAATGGGCCAAATTGCTGGTGCTTACAGAGAGAGATTCTGGTGACTGATGATTAAGTATCGAAGTAGTTGGAAGTGTCAGGAGAGAAAAGTGGCGTCTTCACCTCCCAGGTTCATTTTTTAAACTGTATTAAAGCTTGTTTTTCTCCCTTTCCCCCTCATTTTTGTCAATGAGAAAAATACAGAAAAACTTAAAAGAAACCCCCCTTGACTCCAGATTTTTTTTTTTTTTTTTTGTCCTTGACTCAGTTCTTAAATAAAGAGGGCACATAGAGGTCTAGGGAAGCCACCAAGAATGAAGTCCTTAAGACTTTTTCTTTCTGGGCCCGCCTGTAGCCTCCTGTTGAGCAGTCTCTTAGAGTAGGTTGGGTTTTATTTTGGAATAAGTGTTGTCTTCTTAAGGTACTTCTTTTATGCAGTCTAATCCTCCCAGGGGATGTGACTGTCTACCTAAGGTGGTGATTAGGGGATGTACTCCAGAACAGAGTAGGACATTCCATTTAATAATAAATGGAGTCCTCAAAAATGCAGAATAAATAAAATGACTTGGTTGGGGAGAGTCTATAGGAGTTTTAGATTTAAAGGGAATCCTTCTGTGATTTTTTTTTTTTTTAGTAAAATGTTGAATCTTTTTTTGAAGCAAATTATCATATCCCAATTTATCTTGTGTAAATCTGGAATGCCACATGGAGACTTGACTTTAACTGGAACATGTGTTCCCCAAGCTAGTTCAAAGCCAATACCTCCCCTCCCCAGCTAGAAAGGAAACTCCATGAAAGCAAAGTCCTTGCTGTCTTGTGAACTGCTAATGCTCAAGAGCACATGGCAGGTACTCTTTAAATATTTGTTGAATCAATGGAGTGAATGAAGAGGCAGGTGAGAAGCTAATATTCTAAAATGTGATGAAAGAGACAAGATCCAGAGTTCCTTATTAGTGTGATGTCAAAGAGGTCTCTGTGGGTTAAACCCAGAAAGAAGTTGGTTTTGGGGGTCTTAACATAGGAGCTGAGTGCTTATTTTACACTAATGCATTTTCCCTACACCCATGGACTCCTTTTTTTACATTTAAGTAGGCCACAAACAGTATCTTCACAGAGAAGTGACCATGTCGGCCACCTAGGGACATTTGGTCATGCATTCTGGTTGGCTTCTTTTCTCTGTATCAGGACATGGTTGTAAATTCATGCACAGGTCACGAACTGTCAACGTGCACATTCATAGCTCTTCATGTTCCATGCCACGACTTTTCCTCGTGCAAGCCTAAACGGAAACTGATACAGGGGTTGGGGGTGGGGGCAGTACCATTAAATGGAAACTCAGTCCTGCTGTATCTCTTAGTTACAGTGAAGCTGGGGACACTGGCCCCATAACGTGATTCCCTTGTTCAGGTTACACTCAGGAGAATACCAGAGCCACATGTTTGAGTGGCACCTTCTGAGCTCCTGTTTCCAAATTCAAGCTGAGCTGACACGTGGTGTACATGATTTCAACTCAGGAGCAGATTTCACTTAATCCACAGGGCATCTGAGTTACATGAGTACAAAATGAGAAACAGACGTGACTGCAGGTGTTTTTTGCCCTGCTCTTGGATAACGAACTCAAAGGTGTCTTTGATTTCAACAAGGAATTTGGCAGAGCTTGTCCATAAAGCAGTTTAATTGCATTGGTTTTTGGTAAAAGGGCTTCTCTCTCCTCCCACCTCACTCTTACCACACACATTCAAATACACATAAAAATCCCATTAGAAAGAGTAGAATGATTGGATTAAAAATAAAATTTAAATTAAAAGCCAACCTCAGTAATCTGTAAATTTCTCATTCTCCCCATAAATGGCCATCAGTTTTCTTGCTTTAGATAGCCTGATTTTTAAATAGGTAATAATTACCCAATAGTCCAGAATGGTTTCAAATCTATTGTGCAAATAATATGGCTTCTAGACATATTAGTGAGTAAATATTTAAACAATAAACCAAGGAAGCTTCAAAGAAGTTAGTCAACTCCAACGGGTACATAACACATTCTTAAAAAAAATGCCTAAATAAGGATTTGTTCAATAGACCATAACCATTCATGTCTCAAGAAGGAGTATGCTACTTTTGTGCCTGGAAATGTTTCTAGCAGTGTCTTCATTTCCTGGACCAAAGGTTGTGTGTAATTGATACGAAGCTCTGCCCTGCTGTTGCCTCATTGGCTGGGACCTTTGGAGGGACTCTTTGCATTCTCAAGGCTTAGCATTTAGAAGGTGCTCAAAAAATGTTAAATGATGATAATGATCATTAAGACTGAATTTAGGGTCTGGGTGAACCAAATGTCATTCACAGGAAACTGGCCTATTTTGGCCATCTATGGGAAGCAAGGGAAGTCTGTTTCACTTTTTTAGAGTAGGCTTATTGACCTTGGGAAGACATATGTCTCTGGCCTTCATTTGCCTCATTTGCAAAGTGAGGGGATAGTCTAGGTGACCTCTAAGTCCTCCCCCCTAGTTACAATTTAGGTGCTTTTTGTCATGCTTTTGGATAATGAACTCAAAATTTGGGTTTTACTGTGAACATTAAGAATTTTCCACAGAGTAGTTCATCACAACTTAAATTTTTCCATAGTCTTAAGATTTCACACCTGTGTGGAAATTATTGTAGGCACTTTTCTGACTTAGATATCCTGAACTAGGGCTGTCCAAGTTTGATTGCACAGGCTGTGCACTGCACAACTCCAGGGGGCACCATTCACATAGACTGTGAAGTGAATGGTAATCCTCCACCCTAGGTTATGTAATGTTTTACCCTGCCTTGAAAATACAATATATTTTCTTTCCTGTTAGTGAACAGATTCACGGTGTTAGATTTTTTTTGAACGCCTGTGTTTGCTGGAATTCTACCAACTTCTTCCTTCAGACTCCTTTTCCGAGAATACTCTTTCCCTGATCCTCTTCCAAAGCCTTGATTAGAATGAAACTAACATCTAGTTTAAAAGGTAATCATTTTTACTCAGATGGGTTCTGCTCTGAAAGTGAGAGGAAAAAAATCCAGAATTGGGACACTGCTATAGACTGAATATTTGCGTCCCTTTCAAGCCATACGTTGAAACCTAATCCCCAATATAAGAGTATTTGGAGGTGGAGACTTTGAGAGGTGATTGGGTCATGAGGGTGGAGCTCTCAGGAATAGGATTAGTGTCCTTACAAAAGAGGCCCGAGAGAAGTCCCTCACACTTTCTGCCATGTGAGGACATAGAAGATAGCCATCTATGATGAACTTGGAAGCAGGCTGTCACCAGATACCAGATCTGCCAGCACCCTAATCTTGGACTTCCCAGCCTCCAGAACTGTAAGAAATAAATTTCTGTTGTTTATAAGCCACATATTCTATGGTATTTTTGTTATAGCAGCCTCAATGGACTAAGACAGACACCAGCCTACTGTGTTGCCCTCATCCTGGCATTGCACGTGTAGGGTAGGATGGCATCAGACAGCATTAGAATATATTGGGGAATGGGTAGCCTCTATATTTTGTATGTTTCTGGTATAAAAAGGAATTAGCAATAAATTTCTGTTTCATAAGTCTCTGCCCAGTGGTTTGGCTCATGGCTTTTCCAGCATGCATTGTAGAAAGAGTTTGATCCTGCACTGGGGCTAATTTCATCCCTAACCTGGTCTCAGGCCTCGTGGCCTGGGGAAGGCCCAGGGGAAGGACAGCTGACGGCTTCTCTGTTCCCAGACTCTCAAGAGACAAAGACCACTGGAGTTTGCTTAAGCTAGTCCTCTCCCTTATGAGGGGCAGAACTGGGCTGTTTAAAAAAAAAAAAAATTATTGCTTAAAAATAACAAGTAGGAGCTGAAGTGTTTTTTAGCTAATGGGTAAAAACTAGCTCTTTCTTACTGAAGTTAAATTAATATTTAAAGCCTGGATTCTGGGCTCTGAGATGTTCTCACTAACTTTGTGGAGTTTTCACCACCTGCTACTGAGGAGCATCCTTTCTGCCAAGTGTATCCCCTTGAGAGCGTGCTTCATTTTCTGGAGGCACTTTCAGCTCTAGGCACTTTGCTCTAGGGTGTAAGGAGTGCAGGAAGCAGAGCTAACCTCCCCATGCCCATCCAGACTGTTTAACTCTAATGATGAGACCATTTGACATTGAAAGTTAGACCTGTCTTACCACCAGCCCTCAAACCAAGCTTCCAAGAAATGGTCAGTTCAAGGCCTAACAATTCCATGTCATCCTAGCAGAAACATGGAGACTGAAACCCATTCAACACCAGAATTCTGCCTGGTTAATCTCTACTGATGTTTATATGTTGCCCCTGATGAATCTCTCAGTGTTGGTAATAAAATTGATAACCTAGCAATGATACCTCATATTGACAGCCTGCTTTGTGTAGGCAACTTCAGATACATTATCACTACTTCCTACCCAGACCTGCAAGGTCATGGATGTTATTATATTATCCCTATTTTACAGGAGAAGATATTGAGTCTCAGAGAGGGGAAGGTATTTGTCCAAGATTGTGCAGCTATTGCGTGATGGCAACAAGACTCAAGACCAGCGGTTCGGAGCCCGGCTCCTTCCTCCAGGCATTGTGATCCACCCTTCACCCCAGTTAGGAACGCGAGCTGTCCTGCGAACTCTTCCACGTTCTCCTTGCTCCACCCAGCCCCTCTCCAGTCCCCAGCCATCTTGTGGGTATGACTAGTGGCGTCTTCCAATTGTCCTGGGGATCCTTCCATCTTTCCACAAAGTTCCTTTCCCTGGCTGGCCCCACTGGAAATCCAGATTTTGCCTGATGCTTCCACTTCCCTCACAGCCCTCTCCGATGGAGACTTTTCCTTTCAACAGCTTCCACCTCACCTCCCAGCCCAAGCTCAGAGCCAGGAGTGCTAGTTGCTGGTACCTTTATGACTGCACTGTGTCTCTTTAGCAAGTCCCTCTCCTTTTTTCCCTTAAGCACCAATGTTCTCCAGTTTCCTTGCTTGGCCCTTATGTTTTCTCTTTCAACTCTATTCTAACATGACCAGCTGTCCCAGTTTGCCTGGAAATGAGGAGTTTCCTTGGACATGGGACTCCCAGTGCTAAAACTAGAACAGCCCTCGGCATGGTTGGCCACTTTATGCATCTCCCTACCATGCCCCATCATTAAAGCTTTATAATCACCTCCAGGCACCAATTCCCATCTTCGTATCTCAGCAGCCCCAGCTCTGAACTCTCTTGACCTCCACTTTCATATTTCTCTCTGTTTCATAGATATCTCTACCCAGACACTCCATCCTCATCTCAAACACAACATGTACTAGGCTAAACTCAGCACCTCATCCTCAAAACCAGCTTCCTTACCTACTTCCTTCTTCCTGTGAATGAACACATCTCTATCTATCTTACTAACTTTAGTGCAAGTTTCTGAAGCACTCACTGATTTCACTGTCCTCCCAGGACCTAGATTTACTGGGGGCTTGGAGACTTTAAGATCTGAACTGGAAACTTGGCTTGGAAATTTCTGGTTGTATGATCTTAAGAAAGTGACTTAGTTGTCTGGCCTGAAGTTTTCTCATCTATATACTGTATATAAAATTATGTATATCTTATTATAGGTATTTTCAAGACTTAAATGTGAGAATGTCTGTAATACCTTTAGCACGGTGCTTGACACACAGAAGGGTCTCAGTAAAGGACCTTGTATATAGTAGACACTCAAATCTTGTGGCCTTGATGCCACATTTCAATTCCTGCCAGTTAGGGTCTCTTCCAGCTATATCACCTTCCCTTTGCATGTCTCATGTGCTAATTCAAGGCTTCGATGTATTGCAGCTAGCTCCTAATTTTTCTTCTCATCTCCTGTCTCTCCCATCTACAGTCTCTCCTAATATTTCTTAAAAATTAATTTTGCCAAACTAAAACTCTGATCATATCACTTTTCTGCTCTGAAACCTTCAATGACACGAAACTCTCATTGACTTAAGTAAATATTATGCAATAATATTCTAACCAAAATGTCCAAATGTGTCTCTTCCTACTACCTATATGTACCCTCACTAGAGCTATTGAAATAAAATAGGCAGGAGCTGACTATAGTGTACACTAGGGTCGTAGTGGTGGAGATTAAGGAAAAAGACTGAGTTTGTGATTTATTTTTGGGAGTGGAGGTCATACTAAACTAATTTAGGACAAATGCCGACTTAAATAAGGGATGTATAAGAAATGGGAAACTAAAGGAGGAAGCAAGGATTTGGAGCTGGGCAGCTGTGGGGTAGCGGTGCAGTGCGCTGGGACGAAGAAGGCTTGGGGCTGGGGCGTCGGACAGGGAGAGAGCAGGGTAGAAAATCAGCAGTTCTGTGGGGACGTCTGGGCTGAGCGCTAGCATGTGACTGGCGTGTAGACTTAGGACTGGATGAACTTTCCAGAGACATAAAGGGGGATAAAGGAAAGAGGAGGGCCAAAGGCAGAGGTCTGGACACTCTGACTGACCTTGGGCTGGCCTCTTCATTTTTCTGAATTTCAGTTTTCTCTTAAAATGAGGGACATGGATTAGATCTCTGAGCTGCCCTCTCACCTTCCCATTCTTAGATTCTGTAATTGAAACAAGGGAAAATACATAAATCATCTGAATTTGAACTTAAAACTATATATTGTCAAAGTCAAACACATTCAACAATGGTTTCTACAACAAAAAAGCAGCCTGCAATAAGGCCAGGCGTATTCCAAGACTCTCTCTTGGTTGTGAGAAGCTGAATGTTATTATATTCTTTGTTCAGGAAGTAGCACTTCAAGAAAGGAATGACTTCACTTATGAAAAGCAACTGGTTTTGTGCTGATTTTTTGCTGAAATAGAAGAGCAAGGGAAAAATGACACTGAGGGGCCGGGGGTGCAGTTATAAAGTGAAAACCCTTCCTCCCTGTTAGCTGGAGGCCTCCGTTGCCTAATTCTTTGAAAATTATTTGTGCTTCATAAAGGGAATCTGCTCAGTTATAAACAGCTTGTACCTGACTGTAGCTCATTTTTTGATGTGGTTCCTTGACCTGTGTTAAACAAATGCCAAGGAATTAGCAGCAGGTGAATTCCAGCTCAAAGGAGTCCGCCTTGAGAAGAAAAGTTTCTGATAGGACGCACGCCTCCTCTCTGCGCCACAGGCACGCTCAGGCCCTACCTCTGCTCTCTGCCAGGGCGCCGGGGAAATTACTTAGATGGGCCCAGAGTGTAACTCATGGTTTGGGGAGTGAGGTTGAAAGGAGCAATTAATCTTGTGTGAAAACTGGCAACACCAGGCCCTGATACTCTGCTATTACTTGAGGAGCACAAAACACTTCATAAACATGGAATACTTTATTCATGCCTCCAAATTTTTCCTGTCAGACTGTTCAGTGCTCTCTCCCTTCTTCCTTCTTCAGTGACAGGGGAGATGTGCTGAATCACAGAGAGGAAAGTTACCTCCAACCCCCATCCCCTCCAGATTAGTTGCCGTAAAGTTACAGGATATGAAAATCTCAATGCAAGTGGTGCCATCAACCTCGCTCAATATTTCCTAATTTAATGAAAATAGTCTCAGTTACCTTGGAGACTTGGTATAACTTTGTAGATAGGCTAAAAGCATTTGTGAGCTACAAAAGTGTTCAGTTGTCAGCCTGAGTTTTCCACCCTAGCTGAGACTTACTGGAATCACTTACATCGCTAAGTGACGGTCACCAGGCTTGACTTCCCAGAGCGGAGATGAAGACTAGAGGGCATTTTTTCCATGACCTACGTGCCCTCCATTTTAGCATGGTGTAGCCCAGTGCACTCCTCACCACAACGTTTGGGACCCGTTCCTGACCAATTAAATCAGACTCTCTGGGGAAGGGAAGTGGGCACCTGTAGTTGTTAAGCTCCCTAGGTGATTCCACTCTGCTGCAGGGAGGAAACCACAGGGGCAGCAGAAAGGGACAGATTCTCCACGTGTTTTCTGTGGGCCCGTCAATCAACTTCTCTGAACTTTGAGTTCCTCAGAAATTGAAGAAAGTAATACTTACCTCACGGGCCTGTCCTGAAGATTGAGTGAAATTAAACAAAATGAACCAGTTTATGGCGGGCTCCTAGGGTTTACTCAAAACATGTTGAGTGTCTGCTTTTCTTTCTTTACCTCAGCCGTTGTGGAAACACTTTCCACTTAGGCTCCACTATGTAACTGGGATAGTTGTCCATAAAATCATGATAGCAATGTATATCTATATCTCATTGTCAGTCAAAAGACTAAATAATGAAGGGACCAAAACCTCTGGCTTTGGGTTTAATTGAAATTAGTCACTAAAGCAAAACAGAGTGGCTGGTGTTGCCAGGAAGCCTCAGGCCTCAGCCTTCATAAAGGGCAGTTTCTCTTGTCCCTATTTGGATTTTAACTGTTGATTTCACCAAGGAGAAGCCACAGTGAAAGATCCCAGAGGTCTGAGATGCTCTCTATTAGGTGGGTGAGGCCGGTTAGATCCTGACCGGGTAGGAAGGACCAGGAAGGGCTTGGTGGAGAGGCCAGTCCAGGGTGGGCAAAGAGGTAGGTGGGTCTCTGGCTGTGAGTAAGTATTATTTGACACCAGCCTGATTTTTTTTTTCTTTGCTTAATTTCAACCCTCTGGGCCAAGGTCCCTGGCACTGGCTCATCTCCTTTCCTGGTCAGAGGAGACCTGCCGGACTTCCAATGCCCCAGGAGCTCGGCAGTCTCTATTGATAACGAGGCCCTCCTTGGCTGGAAAATAAGGCAGAGCCAGCAACATGGCATTTCCACAAAACCAACTACCTTCCACCCAAAGGCCTATGGCCCCTTAGGCTTTGCCCAGGGGGAGAACAGCCCATCTGCACACAAGGAAACATTTGCGTCCCGCACAAACCTACAGTTGTGCCAGCGGCAGGGCCTCCTCAGCCACATCTGGGACAAGTGATCAGTGGTGCAGTGGGGACTATCCTGACAGGCTCCTGCCTAGCCTCTCTCTCCAGACTGGGGGCTGGGAGAGGACTCTGCCTCCACCCCATGCTCCATCAGAGGGGAGCAGCACACAGAGAAAAGGGGAGCCTGCCCTGGGTTTTGTGAGTGAGTGTCATTATATTCCACAGGCGATCCCAGTTGGAGTTCTTCCTCGGCCTGCTATGGAGGGCCCACTTCCACCCTAGCTGGATTTAGTTTCGAGCAGGGTGAATCAGAGTGCAGGAGCCAGGGCCAAATGTGTGGGGTTTCAGGATCATACCCTGAGTTGCAGCGAGGATCTCCAGTCAAGTATTTCCCATCATCTGTTTTTCTATCTACCAAGAGCATACTGAGGCAATTCCTCATTCATTCAGCATTTATTGGGCATCTACTATATGCCTGGCGCCGTGGTGGGGGCCGCAGGTCCACGGATGAGCAAAGATACAGTACTGTCATCAGGGATCTTAGGATGAGTGAGAAGGACAGACAAGTGAACAGAAATTGGTTGGTTATTAGGATACCATCCAGTGAGACAAGGGTTATCACAGTTAGGAACAGAGAGTGTTGAAGCATGGAGGAGGAGCACCCAACGCAATGAGACTCAGATTCTTACAGTCAGAGCCCTGGGTTGAGGAGGGGCAGAAGGTACACTTCTGAGGATTTCTCTGAGTTAATCAGTGCTCTGGGACAAATGACTGACCTCAGAGCCTGTCTACTTTTAGAGGGCCCCAGTGGGAAAATGGGGTGCTGTTCTCCACCCCATCCTAGGCAGAGGGCTGCTCTCCTTTGTGTCATTACCCTAAGCTGCCCTCCCAGGGAAAGAGCCTGGGGACCACCCTCCCCATTTTATTATTTTGGAAGGAGAGAAGCTATAGCACGGAGATGATGGTGGAGGCTGCTCTCAGGGCTATATTTAGAGATTGACTCCTACGTTCAATGGAATCATAATCAGGCTTTCAGGTGGGTGGAGCAGTTGCTTGGCCAGGCAATCTTCCTTTTGGATACCAGGAACAGCTACTTCTGAACTTTGGTCGGGAGCAACCTTTGGTTTGTCAGCAGAAGGAAACGCAAGAAGGTATACTTTGTGTGCTCGGATAAGCCCCCAGCCTCCAGTCCGGCTGGAGCAGACTAAGACTTGTAGCCCCTTGGCATTTCCTGAGGAAATGGAATACTTTTTCTTCCCTCCCAGACAGTTCCGTGGTCTTGTAAGGAGACAGTAAGATTTGAAAATAAAGAAAGAAAGATCTAAAATTCATTTCGATTGAAGCCAAACTTGGTTTGATGCCTGCTTACAATGACCTTGAATAATTTTGCTTCATTACTCAGAATATTATGTTTGCATCATAAGACTAGAAGGGGTTTCTAAAAAATGTTACTTGCTCAAGATATGACTGCGATATGATCACTTTTAATTGCAGTTTGAGCTAGCTCCATTGCTTCTGAGAATGGAAATATGAAATGAGATAGGTATGAGATGAAAGGGAAAAATGGGAGCCCGCATTTCCACTTTCCCCTACAAGGGAGCTCCAGATGGCCCAAATTCCTCCTTTCCTTCTATCTGTTACCTAGGACCTTCAATCTGTTTCCTTTGGCCTAAACACTCTTGGTTCAGACAGTCCCATTGCTCATTCCCTCATTAACACCATAGTTGATCAGCATCACCCAGAAAAACTATGAAGACAGTAAGTCATTCCTGTGTAGTGGCTCCTCTTGTTCTTGGCGGAGATTCTCCAGGAGAATACATGGAGAGAGGGGATGTTTGCGCAGTCCCACCATCTCATTTAATGAATAGCCTTGGCCCAGGGTCTATGCAACTCAATTCACCTTTCTTACGGTTACCTCTGGTAGAGTTTCTGGTGTTTGCACCCTAAAAGCAATTTTGCTGTCCACATAAGAGCCCCTAATATACTGTCTGTTCTGTTAAGCTGAAGCTGGATGATAGATGTCAGGAACCAAAGATGGCATGAAGGCCACATTTTTTCTGGCACATTGCTGGCTACAAATACCTTGCTTCTCCTACTTTCTCTCCTTTTCCCATCAATTTATCAGAATTCATCTAATTTTTTCCTTGCCAGAGCTAACATTGTCAGTGCCTTGTTTCTCACATTGAATTATTTATTCATTCAACACACATCCAATAGTTTAATCCAATAGTTCCTATGTATCAGGGGTACAAAGGTGAAAGTCCTGGCTCTGTTTTCAAGAAGCCTCCAGTCTAGTGAGGATTAGACATGCAGAATTGGTGTATCTTGCTGGTAGGAGTGTTAGTGTAGATGCATACAAAGTGGTGGGAACGTGAAGGAAAGTGAATCTGAATTGCCAAGGGGAGCCAGGGAAGTTTCTCAATGGAAATTATCCGGGAGGTTGAGGGACGATTAGGGATTTTTCTAGGAGGATAAGAGGGAGAGGGCATTCTGGCTGAGGGAACAGCAAGTATGAAGGCTCAGAGCTATAAAAGAGAATGGTAATTTCTGGGACTGGTGAGTAGTAGCCTCATGCAGCTGCAGCCTAGGTCCCCTGGGGAAGACTGTCACATGGGGCTTGGCCTCTACGCCTGAGAAGAGCCCCATGAGCTTGCTTAGGAGGATTTATTTGCTTCCAGGGTTAATGGGAAGCTGCTGAGGAATTCCAAAGAGGAATGCCAGGAACAGATTTTGGGATGATCTCTTTGACAACTGGATATAGACTGATTAGGGGAAGAGCTGATAGCCTCCTGCTCCTCTGTAGTGGATGTTATGGTATAACCCCGATCCTAGGCACTTGTCCTTCTAGATCTGGTAGTACCACCTGCTGATGTCTCACAAATGAGTTCCTCTTAGAAAATTGGCTGAAAAGAGCTGCTGGTCCAGGACCATGAGGGCATATGAAGGCTCGGTGCCCTTGCCCCAACTTGGGACAACTCTGAGGGGCCACCCCAGTTCTGGCATGCCTGTGGGATCCCCTGACATCTTTGCTGTGACTGTATCACAGCTCAACTCCTCCTGTTGCCTAATTCTGCTTCCTTTACTCCCTCTTGGTGATGTTCCCAAGAGCCCTCCTCAGTAATCCTCCTGTAACCAAATCACCATCTCGGAGTCCATTCTGCAGGGATCTCAACCTGTAACACCCTTCCTCAATCCAGAGAGCTGGTGGCCTGCCCTTCTTCTCCTAGGTCAACCGCATTTCTCCAAGCCTTCATTGTAGAGGAATGGGGATTGGGATTTTGACACTCTATATTTTGCAAAGTTTCTGATTCTTATTGTACAACAAAATCCTTCTCCAGGCATTTTTAAAGATTGTGTGGTAGAGTGTGAGCATGAGTCTTCACTAACTACCCCATTGCTGCAATGACCAATTGGATTTATGGTTTTGTGGGATTCTCCTTGGAAATTATGAATAGATTTATTTGCTCAACATCTGTCTCTGCTCTTAACCAATTCAAAGAGAATCCCTGACTTCATAGTTACAAAAGGTTTTAGAACTTAGAATTGTTTTGAATAGGTAATAAAAGCATATAGCAAAATATTCAAAAAGTAAAAAAGGGTGTAAATGTGCTACTTTTTCTTGCCCTTAACCCCTCAATACCCCCCTTTTTCTCCATCTTTATTCCCCACCCCAAACACCTACTGAAACTGTAATAGTTTGTTTGCACTTTCTTTTTAAAACTAAAAAATGTATCTTTTCTATTTTTTTCTAGCTAATTGATTTTCATTGATGATGACTCAATATGTAAAAGCTGGGAACCAGATGTGTTGTGTAATTGAACCGATCTATCTCTCAGGCTGCAGCTAATTTATAGATTTTCAGTGTTGGAAGGGTCATTAATAGATGCTTAGTTTGAGAAACCTTTTCTAATTACTTTCAGGAAATCTTTACCTACTGTGAGATGCTATGCCTTTGTGTATACATCTCAAGACATCTTTCCTTTCTAATGTTAAACACTGCTTTTACTTTTTCATTATAAAATCAGAACATATTCATGGTTGACATATCAAGAAATGTAGATATGCCCTAACTATGCTACCACCATCCAGAGATAAATACCTATACTTTGTTGTGCATTCTTCTAGAACTTTCTCTTTGTGTGTGTATGTACATATATAATTTTTAAAAATAGAATTTTACTATATTAATTTCCCAATATATTCTACCCTGCTATACACTGTGAATATCTTTCCATTTCAATAAATAATAATTTCAACAATTTGTGGTAACTTGTCTTATAGTTTATGTTAATTAGAGTAACCCTACTGTTATAAATAGACCCAATTTGTGATGAATCCATACAGTGGAAGTTTATTGCTTGCTCTTGTGCCAGTCCTGAACATGAATAGGCCAAAAGGGTAGCTTTTCTACAAGTGAGCATTCAGGGACTCAGGCCGTCTAAGGCTCTGCTATCTTCAACAAACGGCTTCCTAATGCTGGTGCTCATGCCTGTCCCAACCAGTCAGAAGGGGGAAGGAGCATGTGGGATCTCACAGGCTGGGCCTGGAAGTGGTGTGTGTCATTTCCATCCACTTTTTATTGGTTGGGACTCAGGCAAATGGCCATGCCTAACTAGAGAGGAAGTTGGGAAGTATGTCTAGCTCTGTACCCAGGAATAAGAGGAGGAATGTGGGTGAAATATGTGTTTCTGCCACATATTTATTAATATAGTCATCCTTCTGTATCCAAGGAGAATTTGTTCCAGGACCTCCAGCAGATACCAAAATCCACAGATGCTCAAGTCCCTGATATAAAATGGTATAGTATTTGCATATAAGCTATGCACATCCTTCCATATACTTCAAATCATCTCTAGATTACTTATAATACCTAATACAATGTAGATGCTATGTAGGTAGTTGTTATGCTATATTGTTTAGGGAATAATGACAAGAGAAAAAAGTCTGTGCATATTCAATACAGATGCAGTTTTTTTCCTGAATATTTTTGATCCATGGTTGTTTCAATCCATGGATGCAGAACCTGCGGATATGGAGGTCCTACTGTATAGCTTTTTTGAGATCCCTTCTATTCCTGAAGGGCTGAATCTATGTCTGATCCATCTTCTTAACACTTTTTACAATAAGTGGCAGATAGTAGCTGCTGCTCAATAAATATTTAGCGAATAAATGAATGAACTCTACGTAGTTCTATTGTTCAGGATTAATGAGGATCTAGTACTTTTGCTAAGGGGCAAACAAGAGCCACCTCCTCAGATCATGGAGGAGAAAAAGATTGGAAGCCTGGTGTCTGAGAAGCAAAAACCTTCTTAGGGGACAGGCAGGTGCTCAGCCTGAACTAGGAATAGAGATGAAGAGGGTGCAAACTTCCTACAAGTTAAGGGGATCCTGACCTGAAATAGTTTGGACTTGGATTGTAAGGGAATCTGTGTGATTTCCCCTCAAAACTGGATAAAGCTGATACCTTTATAATCTTTATGGGTCTGAACTATAATCCTTAATGTTTTTGTGACCTATATCTTCATGACATGCTTGCATTTACAGAAAAGAAGTTTTCTGTTACTCTTGAGAAGACAGGCCTGCAAGTGCATTGTTGAGGGCTTACTGTGAGAAGCAGAGAAGGCTCTGCAGCCTAGGAAATGCCACAGGCCCCCGGGAGATTGACAATGGGACTGTGGGGTGACACCCAGAGAAGCAAGTGGTGAGGACAGCTGGTATCCTGGCATTGCTGGTAGACAGCAGGATCAAGATCTTCATTGATAGAAAAAATGTTTGGCTTTCTCTGCATTAGGTGATACTGGTAGTGACATGGGCAGGCAAGTGGGGACAAGGGAGGCTATGCCACTTCTCCCCATGCCTTCTGCCCAGGACATCCTGAAAAGTTCATTCTGTTTTGTTCCCCTTCTGCCAACCTCCTAAGTGTAATGACTGGTGCCTAGGCAGCTAGTGAAGGAGGATGAAGCCAGGTCCACGCTTCCCTCCTCACTGCAGACTTGATTTTACTGTAATCTCAGGAGCCAGTGAGCTGGGCATGTGATCTCCCCATTCTGATCTGGCTGCCCCTGCTCTCCACCTTTATTTTAGGACATCCATTAGGGAATAGTTGATTTTTCACCAGGCAGTCTGGTCCACTCATTACCTACTTACTCTTAGAAACTGTGTACAGATACTGGGCTTGGCTTCCTCTTCCCTCTAAGAGGGTAGCAGGAAGAGCTCCTCCTGTAGGCTGTCATGGCCAGTAGTTGTCCTGTTACAGGGCCAATAGCACAGCAGCTTGGCTCCACAGTTGGCCTGCTTGGGGAGTGGGCTGAGGGCTTCTGAGCACCCTAAAACCTTTTTTGTAGGATTGGGCATGATTTACGGGGGACCAGAGGTCACTGGAAGAAGAGCGAGAAGTAGTGCTCACCCCGCCCCCTCCCCGCCCCCAATGTGGCTTCAGAAGCTGGTGGCCAGCCAGCCAACATCTACAGGCAGATGTACATCCTTCAGGGCTTACGAATCTACCTTCCTTCTTTCTGCAAGGGGAAAAGGGGTGATTAGGCCAGGTAATTTCAGTATTGGATAGAAGGTTTGGTCATTTAATATTTTATAACTTACATGAAAATCGGCTTAACGTGTCGAAGGCTACTTGCTTTTTCAGTGAAATTTTTAAATGGTGCAGCAATTACTTTGGCCGCAGTAAAAGCTTGGAACAAGTCAAGTAAAGAGTATATATAGTTTCCTTTTAGTGTCCTGAGTGGCACATGTAATTATTAAGATTTAAAGCATTTTGGCCTTCAGATTATGAAATTCCTAGAGCTGGGGGAGGCAGTGAAGATGAAGGGACAAAGGAAAGGAAGGAGAAGGGTAAGAGGAGTCTTGCAAGTGCCCTTTAGCTGTTAAATAACACCGTTTTGTAGAGCACCATCCATCTGAAAGCCTTGGAGCCCTCTGAGGGGTCCTATCAGTTCTCGCACTGTCCCCTTGTAGGAGATGAAGGCAACTGACAACAGATACTAAATGTGAAAGAGGAGGTGCTAAAGATGGGGTTATCAGTTGGTTGCCAAATGTCCTCCAGGTAGCTTCTGCACCCAAGATCCACAACTCCTGTTACAATGCTCGGACTACTCACAGGGCCTTGCCCTCGACTGAGTCAAAGAATAAAGTCTGCCATCTTGCTTTATGACCATGGGAGGTGGGGGACTAGAATAGAACATTTCTACTCATTGAGAATAGAAACGGAAACAAGGCTCTTGGGCTGGGCCAAATGATAGCTTTACTTATCTCCAATTTAATTATGAGGTTGTTTGCTTGGATATGGCTACCATTTGAGAGCCACAAGAAGTAACTGAGAGCATAAAAGTATTTACTATTTAAAAATGCACACAGTTGAGTGGGAGAAAGGAATATCATTCCCTTTTTTCTAGCCCCTCCCCCAGCACCTATTTCCCACCGATGAATCTCATTAGTTGGTGTATAAGGGGTGAATTGTAATTTAGTCATGGTTGACTGTATCCTATTTCCTTTAGGTATTTAGAGACTTTTTTTTATAATTATGCTTTTGTGATGAGAAAGGTATTGGGATTCTCTGTGGTGTGGGACTATCTTTGCTTTATCCTAAAAGCACCTGTCTATTTCCTCTGTGCAATGGTTTCTAATCCTGCCTAGGATGGAGAGATACAAAATGGGCTTCTAATTTCATGGTTGAAGTGAGAAGAGATAATATCAGCTCAGTTCCCTGCATAAAAATTATTTCTAATACAAATCTTCTGGAAGTTTGCCTTTGTTGCTGCAACATGGTCAGGAGAATAAGCATGTATGTGTGTGTGCATATAGTTTTCATTTGTATGTATTTATAAACAGGTCAGGAGAAGAAATTCTTTCCTTAAATAACCCAAGAATTAAGCAGGATGCTCTGCGTTATCAGTGTGAGTACCAGGTGATTCCTTTTAAACATTTTGTAACCTCCCCTGAGAGATAATCATGGCAAATGTCAGGTTTATCAGCCCTTGATGGGGAGCAATATTTCAGGCACACTTAATGGTGGTTATCTCAAAACAACAATTCCTGCACGGACTCGACACATTTTTCATTGGCATGTGCTGCAATGTTATTCAAAAAGAGCTAAGACAAGAGAGGGTTAAGGAAAATAAATGGGGTCCAATGTGAACATCTTTCCCCTTTTTTCAGCCTTTTAGAAGATAAATGTTTCAGATTTCAATCTGTGGTTCCCAGCAGTTCTTTGGGAATGCTGCAGTCGGCCCACAAAAATCGCTGCTGCTGCTGAGCCAACCCTAGTTAATACGTCTCAGCAGGGATGACATAATGTGCTAAAAGAAGACTATGATGTAATGCCCATCTCAGAAATCAGAGCCAATTTCCGTTACAAAGCCTTGGAGTCTAGCAGGAGGTAATGAGCTAGCATAAATTGTGCAGCACGGAAAACTTCTAGGTCTGATATTCCTATCTGCATTTTTAAAGGCAAAAAGTAACATAAAACAGAATTCCTAGATCTGCTGGGCTCAAGAGCATCTGTTCAGCAAGAGGCTCTGCCCTTTCCAGTTTGGACAGAATGGTGCTTCAGGCCGTCTGGATCACCTTGGCTCATGTGGGAAATTGTCTGGGGCTGTAATTTGCAAGAAAGTGGTGATGTAATTTATAATGCTAAATTTGTTTCTGCAGATAATGTTTGAGAAGAGCGTGTGGTGTTTGAAGGAGAGCGTGCCTTTCCTGAAATGTTGGGGTAACTAGGCTGGAAATGCCTAGGGGGATACTGGGGGTGAGGATCACTGAAGAAAGTCAGAGTCACCTTGAAACCTTTATTAGGTATAACCTAGTCAGGCTTGCAAAAGTGTGTGCATGGGGAAACTGAAGCTTCCAGATAACCAATCTCTTGTAGCCTCTCCTTGATTATTTATGCATTCCAACCTCTGGGGGTGTAACCTGCCTGGCAACCAGCAACCAGAGTCCAGCTCCTCTTCATTATGTTTAATAGAAAGGTTGAAAACAGCCATAAATTCATCTAAGCAATGATCTGGAGTCTCAGAAAATAAAGAAAGAAGCATGATCTTTGATTTAAAAAGCATTCCATCCCATTCCCACTACAATTTTCTATTTTAGTTCATGCTTTCTTTCATTTTATTTTTAATTGCTCTGAGTGTTTGCACAAGGAACACATTTCTATCTTACTTGCCTTCTACCATTTCTGTTATATTCTCCACCCGGGGGTTGATCCTGTAATCTGCCCCGTATAGCAGCAACTCCCTCTGGATAGAACAGTAGTGGTTTTCTATCACGGCTTGCTGAAGATCAGGCCTTCAGAGCCACAGACTTGGGGAGGTGAGAGCACTGGAAGAGAACTACTGGCTTCACAAACTGCATACTGTGTCTTTAAATAGGAAATAAACATAGGGAGCAGATGAAAATTTTCTGGTATAAGAAAATGAGAGAAATAAAACAGAAAACATGACATATAGGCTGAAGAGGAATTGCTTCTGTCACATGCCAACTGAAATGGGCATTGCTTTCTAGACCTTTCTGTGAAATGCTAGCAAGTCTTTTATTCTTACCTGCTAAAAGGACAGTCACCTCTCAGCCACTGGTGGTCATTTGCAGACTTGATCACAGGTGAGGTATTAATACTGTTAATGATAATAATTTTTATCTAGTGCTTTTTATAATAGTATACAGCTGGTACTGAACTAAAGTCTTTGCATTAATTGTCTCACTTAATTCTTACCAGAACTCTCTGAGATAGGTAATAGTATGATCATCTTCATTTTACAGAGGAGGAAAACTGAGGCTCAGAAAGTTTAAATAACTTGCTAGGTTTGCGCAGCTAGTATATGGCCCAGCTGGCACTGGCAGTCCTGTCTTAGGACTTTGAAGTCCACATATATGGCCACCTTGGAGCACTAGCATTCAGATGCAACCAGGTTTAGGTAGAGAGGGTCCCTGTCTTTAAGGGAGATATTTGAATCACAGGGCAAATGAATTCCTCACGTTAATATTTGCGCAAAACAAAAGATTGTTGCCTTTTATCTTTGTATTCGCAGACTGGGACCTTGCTGGGCATATACCAAATGCTCACTAAGTGTTTGCTAAGGGTTGGAAAGGAGGAGGCAGAGAACAAGTGCATAAATAAATAAAATCCAAATTAAGTGGAGAGCTTGGTGAGAATGACTGAAAGTCAGGTTGCTGCTGGTTTATCAGAGAAGACTGCCTGAGGAAGATAGTCAACAATATGTCTGCATTAGTAGCTAAATGTGACGAAAGAGCCATTATTATTTGTCCCCAAATTCTTTAGCATCTGACTAGGTGATTGAGATGGCTCAGTGAATTCATGGTAAAGAAATGTCATGTGCAGATTGAATTCTTTATTAATAGGGATTCTTCATAGGCAAGTTCTTACCAATTCAATAAAGTCAATTTTTAAAAGGAATCTCTGATATAAAAATGAATGAGGACAGGAGCACATATATGACACATAGAAAGGACATGGTATAGCAGAATAATTGGTTTGGATAGTTTGTAATAGATTATCACCTTCATATTTGACAGCCATGGGTCCACCACTATATAGTTATTGTTATACAGGGGGACTTCAAGAGTTAGTGGAAAATGAATTAAAAGATAAAAATATAAAATATAAATTTTATTTCCCAACATAAAGTCCATCAAATTCAAGGCACTTTTGTAGGTGATGATATCAGCCAGTTAGTCCATCCACAAAAGACTGAGGGTCCTGAGAATTTAACCAAATCAATGCAGTCTTTTTTACATTATTAACAGAAGAAAAATAGGTGCCTTTTAAAGATTTTTTTTCAGATTGAGAAACAAAAAGAAGTCAGAAGGAGCCAAATTGGACTGTAAGGCGGATGCCTAGTGATTTCTCATGGGAACTCTTGCAAAATTGCCCTTGTTTGATGGGAGGTATAAGTAGATGCGTGTTGTGGTAGAGAAGTGCTCTCTGGTGAAGTTGCCCTGGAATTTTTCTGCTAAAGAGTTGGCTTTCTCAAAACACTCTCATAATCAACAGATGTTATCATTATTCAGCTCTTCAGAAAGTCAACAAGCAAAACACCTTGTGTATCCCCCAAAACTATTGCCATGACCTTTGCTCTTGACCAGTTTGCTTTTGCTTTGACTGACCACTTCCATTTCTTGGTAGCCATTGTTTTCATTATGCTTTATCTTCAGGATTGTACTGGTAAAGCCATTATTTATTTATTTATTTATTCATTTGTTCATTCATTCAGAATATTATGGGGGTACAAATGTTTTGATTACATGATGTGCTTTGTGCAGTTTGAGTCAAAGTTATAAGTTTGCCCATCACCAAGGTAGCATGCATTGTACTCATCAGTTGTAAATTTACCTGTCCCCTCTCCCCCCTCCCACCTACTTGGTTTCCATTGAGTTTTACTGCCATGTGTGCACATGGATGTTGACTGATTAGTTCCAATTTAATAGTGAGTATATGTGGTGTTTGTTTTTCCATTCATGTAATATTTCGCTTAGAAGAATGATCTCTAGTTCCATTCAGGTTGTTACAAAAGGTATTAGTTCACCATTTTTTTATGGCTGCATAGTACTCCATGGTATACATATACCACATTTTATTAATCCACTCATGTATTGATAGGCACTTGGGTTGTTTCCATATCTTCACATTTGTGAATTTTGCTGCTAGAAACATTCAAGTGCGCATGTCTTTTTGATAAAATGACTTATTTTCCTTTGGGTAAATACCCAATAGAGGGATTGCTGGATCAAATAGTAGGTCTACTTTTAGTTCTTTTAAGTATGTCCGTACTACTTTCCATAGAGGTTGTACTAGTTTGCAGTCCCACCAACAGTGTATAAGTGTTCCCTTTTCTCCACATCCATGCCAGCATCTGTTGTTTTGGAACTTTTTGATAAAAGCCATTCTCACTGGGGGTTAGGTGATATCTCATTGTTGTTTTGATTTGCATTTCCCTGATGGTTAAATATGTTAGCATTTTTTCATACGTTTATTGGCCATTAGTCTATCTTCTTTTGAAAAGGTTCTGTTCATGTCTTTTGCCCACTTTTTAATGGGGTTGTTTGATTTTTTTCTTGCTGATTGTTTGAGTTCTGTATAGATTCTGTTATCAACCTTTATAAGATATAT
Organism: Avahi laniger; assembly: GCA_963575035.1. NCBI lineage: Eukaryota > Metazoa > Chordata > Mammalia > Primates > Indriidae > Avahi > Avahi laniger. The sequence continues at coordinate 24,906 of CAUYSK010064280.1, read as the reverse complement.
AGTATGCAAATATTTTTTCTCATTCTGTAGGTTGTCTATTCATTCTATTGATTGTTTCCTTGGCTGTATAGAAGCTTTTTAGTTTAATCAAGTTCCATTTCTTAATTTTTGTTGTTGCTGTGATTGCCTTTGGGGTCTTCTTCATAAATTATTTGCTTAGGCCAATATCTAGAAGAATTTTTCCAATATTTTATTCTAGAATTCTTAGAGTTTCATATTTTAGGTTTAAGTCTGTTGTTCATTGTGAATTAATTTTTGTGAGTGGTGAGAGGTATGGATCCTGTTTGAGTCTTCTACATGTGAGTATCCAATTTTCCTAGCACCATTTATTGAATAGGGATTCTTTTCCCCAGTGTGGGTTTTCTTCTGCTTTGTCAAAGATCAGATGGTTATATGAGAGGATGGTTTCATATCTGGATTCTCCATTCTGATCCATAGGTCTATGTCTCTGTTCTTGTGCCAGTACCATTACTGTTTTGGTTACTATAGCCTTGTAGTATAGCTTGAAGTCTGGTCAAGTGATGCTTCTTGATTTGTTTTTATTGTTTAAGGTTGCTTTGGCTATTAGGGGTCTTTTCTGGTTCCATATGAAATGTAGAATTATTATTCCTAGATCTACAAAAAATGATATTGGCATTTTAATGGGAATCACATTGAATCTGTAGATCACTTTGAGTAATATAAACATTTTAACAATGTTGATTCTGCTGATCCATGAGCATGATATATTTTTCCATCTGTTTACATCCTCTGCAATTTCCTTCTTCAGTGTTTCATAGTTCCCCCTGTAGAGGTCTTTCACCTCCTTAGTTAAATATATTCCTCAGTCTTTTATTTTCTTTGTTGCTATTGTGAAAGATATCGAGTCTTTGATTTCATTCTCAGCTTGACTTAAAGCCATGTTTCATCTCATGTTACAGTTCTTCAAAGAAATGCTTCAGAATGTTGATCCCACTTGTTTAAAACTTCCATTGAAAGCTCTGTTCTTTTCTGTAGCTGATCTGAGCACAACAGTTTTGATATCCTTTGGGGGGAAAGTTTCCTCAACTTTATTTTTCCAGTCATGGTTGTGTAAGTTGAACCAATTGAGATGTCTATAGTGTTGGCTGTTGTTTGTGTTGTTAATCATAAGTTTTCTTCAATTAGGGCACAAACAAGATTAATTTTTTCTTCATAAATTGATGTGGATGGTCTGCCTATGTAGGCTTCATTCTTCGTCTTTAACATCATCTTGCTCTTGTCTCATCTTAAAACAAGTTATCCATTTGTAAACTGCTGATTTTTTGGGGGCATTGTTCCCATAAACTTTTCATAAAGTATCAATGATTTCACCATTTTTCCACTCAAGCTTCACCATAAATTTGATGTTTGTTCTCCTTCAATTTTAACAGAATTCATGTTGCTCTGATAGGGGCTCTTTTCAAACTGATGTCTTATTCTTTTAGTGGCTCAAATTAGATCCTCTTCAGACATGTTATAACAAGTTAGTATGAGTTTATTTTGGTGCAAAAAAAAATTTGGAATCCATGCATAATTCTTTCATAATATACATTTTCTGTGAATTTTTTGAAGACTCCTTGTATTTACACACCAGAAAAGAGATGATGAGATCTCCTCTGCTCTTCTTTAATATGAGATAACTGTGATATCTAATGCTTACTTGCTTATTCTGGTCCTTCTATACTCTGAAGAGACATATAATAGAAGAGACAATACAATAAAAAAAAACTCACAGCAAATGAAACATCTCCAACCTACAACAAACAAAATCATTCAATCGATCAACAATATTGAGCAACAGTGAAGGCATCTTGGTGGTAAGTTCAAAATCTCACACTTACAAGTGTCCATTTGACATGGTGGAATTTCATTTTTATCACAAGCACCCTAGGAAATGCTCCTCAGCCTTCAACCAAATTATTCCTGCTCTTCCCATATCTGTGAGGCCTAGTGACTCTGTCTCTTTTCCAGTCTCACTGTAATGCTCTTTTTCTCTCACATGGAACATCACAAGAAACTGATTCCTTCTTCTAATGTCTCTTATCTCTAGTCTCTAATTCACTGGAGCCCAATTAATCTTCCCAAAGATGAGCCCTCTGAAGAATTTTCAGTAGCTTCCCATCCCCTAAAAAGTATAGACCAATATTTCTGGCTTGTTCTTCTTGATACTCTGCAATTTGACTTCCAACACACTTTTCCAGCTGTCTCCTTTCATTTATCTATTCTGCATATTAAGCAAACTGGTCTACTTGCTATTTTCTAAGCAGACTTTTTTGTGTGTTTCTTTATATCATTTCCTTTTTCCAGAAAACTCACTCTTCAATGTCCTCTTTCTGTGTTTAAGTCCTTTCTATCTTTCAAACCCCAGCTGAAGAAACCACCTCTTCAGACTCTTCCAACTGCAAGTGACAAATTCCTTCTCTGGACCCACATTGTATACTCAGGTTGAGCTTCTCTTAAGGCACCTATCTGACTCCTTCCTGTGTTACAATTGTTGATGTGCAATGTCACAGTCTTAGAATTTTGCAGTCAGGTGGAATGTTTTTTTCTCTCTAATTAAATTGTAAATTTCTAGAGGCAAGACTATGTCTCCTTCAGATTTATGTCCCTTAGAGTGTGCAGCAGAGTTCTTAGCACATGTCAGATGTTTAGTAGATTACTGAAAAATCAGCAAAATGAGCATTTAAAATTCATAGTTGCAATATTAACCACTGAAGTATCTAAAATCCCAAAGTTGGAAAATGAGGCTCATTTAGATATACTTGCCTCTGCCTCTTTGTGCCCCTTGGATATGGGTGAACAAGGATATCCAGTGAGACTAGTTGATATCTAGTTTACCTGAGGAGGGCAAAGAAAACATAAAAAATAGTTAGGAAGTATGATTATGAGGAGATGACAGGAAGCTAGTCACTAATTGACTTTCTTTTTCTCACCTAAGTTTTTCACCCTTTATTTGTTTCCTTCCCACCCCCTTGCCTTCCTCCTCTTCTCACACTTTTGATCTATGATAAGGACCATGAGTGATTGATAGCATTTCAAAGATTGTACTAGATTCCTTGCTTCATGGAAATTTTTTGGTTCTGCTGAATTATTATGTGAGTTAAGGAAATGTAAATCTTGCTTTCTTATTCTATAGCATGAAAGGACGATAACAGATTAACCCTGTGTTCCTTCATAGCATCAGAGTTTGTTGAAATCCAGTAAGAGACAGCACTAAAGGTATTTTTTTCCTCTTGCTTGAGCTGGTGAGTTGTTGAGTAGAACATTGACATTTTCTTTGCTTCAGATAGCTTTACAGATCATGTATAGAACAAAATTGCACATCGCACCAAATAAAATCCATTCATGGTAAACTTTGGGAGAATGGAAAGGATATAAACCGATCGGTACAAAAACTCACAAGGCTAAAGAAATCAAGGAAATAAAATTCCCCTGTAACTATAACAAAGTAGAGAAAAGGGTGGCTATTATTAATGTTAGGTGAAAAATGAACTGGAAGGGTAGCCGTTTCTGGAAGTTGATGTAGGCACATGCATCTCTTAATCCAAGAAAAAAGATGACTTTTCTTGTCCACACTCAAGCACCTGTTAAAAGACCAGTCAGTGAACCTCCTTCTGTGAATAGCTGTGATGAAAATCCACCTCTGACATCCTTAAAGCATTTCCTCTGACTGAAGATCACAACCTCAGCCTGTTCAGGTTGCCACGAAGCCAGCTACTTCCTGCCAAAACCAAAATAACCACGAGCCAAGTCAAAGGATAAGATAGTTTTGAATGGTTCAGTAGAAAAGATGATAATGAGATGGGTATGTATCTTCGAGAAGGTGTTGTTGCTTCCACTGATGGTTTTTAGAGTCTCCTGCCCATGTGTGGTAAACAGGGAGGGGAGAAAAGACCTCCCAGGAGATATATGTGGATCATGAGTCGTTTCCCATGGCGACCTACTGACACCCTCCTTCCAGGAATGAACTCACCAACTGACTTCAAAAGGAGCTCAGCCCACGCCTGCCGCTGACCACAGTCTTGCTACCAACACCTTATGGTTAACTGAATCCAAAGCTTCCGACAAGTCTAAAATTAGCCTGGCTAAACATATCATTAAGAAGCTAGGGAGGAGTGTGAATGACCTTTCTTCAGCCCTGGTCTCCCATATCCAGTCAGCTGTGGGGACTCGTTGGGGTGCTAAATTGGGCTTTTAGGCTCTTGAAATAAATGACCCTTTAGATTGATTTTTTTTTTATTGCCTGAAGGTGCATATTTTTAGAAAGTTTGGAAGCATTCTGTTCATCTATTTTGAATCATTTGAGTATAAAAATGTGGCATTTTCACACTTTGGGATATTCAAGTCCCCTATTCCTTTTTTTAAAGTCTCTAATATTTTTTTAAACCTTTTAAATTAGTTTATTTAAAGGCCAAATTTGATTTCCTCACAGTTTTTGAGGCAGGAATGTAACTTTACCAGCTTTGAGGGTAAAAATCATGGTAGTTTATCATAAAGAAGTTATAAATATGCGAGAATACTATTCTAAGCATTATATTTCTGATAGGGATTTAAATACCCATGGAGAGGAGTGGCAAAGTCAGGGTCTGCGGTTTTACTCCTTTACACAAACGTTTAACAGTAAACTAAAGATAAAAGTTTATTCTCTTTATCTTTGCTATTCAAGGTTACCCTTATCCTCCATTTCTTTCCAAGTTCCCAGGATAAAAGACCCAGGGGAAGAAAATAAAGATGACATGGTGGCATTTATGAACTCTTGCTTGACATGAGCCAGGCTGTTTCAATTTCTTTACTTTCCAGCTCAATTATTTCGAAATTCATTTCTTTTCTCACGAAGCCAGCATGTCCCCATGTATGTTTCCTAGAACACCAGGTCTGTAGAATGTTAATAGATGTGACTTGGAAGAAGAATTTTGAGTTAAACAGATTTCTTTACTGCTGGGTTTCTTTCTCAGATTCCCTAGTGTGTGATGTGAATCTTCAAGAAGGGAATACAATATGTAACATTTCCCATGTTTATTGGCTCTGGATGGATTTCCTTCCTTCCTTCTTCCTTCCTTTCTCTATTTTTCTATTTATTAAACCAAGTATCTAGAAGACTGGTGTTTTGGGGAGTACAGTGTAGGAAATAATAGGTGATGATATTTGACATTTCCAAATTATTTCTTTTTCAGTTGATTAAGCAGCTAAGCTTCCTGAGCAGTGGTCATCTAGACTGGATACCAGTATGTTCCAGCTGTCCCACCATTGAGTAGTGGCCCTGGGCAGTCTTTTCTGAGCCTGAGTTCCTTCATGTGTAAAACAAGAGAGTTGGACCACAGGGTGTTCAGGACACTTGCGGTGCCCCCTCCCCAAGTTCCTGCAAGGTGGACAGTAGGTCATGGGACTTGACCTCCCTGCCCCTCAACCACGGCTGATTGGACTAGGAATAGAATAGTGTTATCTCTTCAGATCTGAGTGATGTACTTTTGGATTCTTCTTTTTTGGACAGTGCCAAAAAGTTACCAGTAGTCAAAGAATAAGTCTAAGAAATTTTAGACTAAAGGAAATCGTTTAATAAAGGGCAGGAATCTGAAATAGCAGCTTGGCCAGAAAGTGGCTCCTCTGCCAGAGTTTTAATGTAGGTTTCACAGTACAGCAAAGGTCATTTTCACGACTTTTAATTAAAATGTGTCTGTACTAATGTAATTATAAACTGACTGTGTCACATCAAGGAGCATTTGCCCTTCAATCATTGTATTTCAAGGAACTGACTGTCTACTTTTGACAAGTGACAAATGTCTTTAGTTTGGAAGTGTACTACAGAAAGATGTGCTTTTAGAGCTAAGTGTCGTATTCTCTCTGGTTCTTTCACCTCAAACCCAGAGCCTGCCACAAACATTTGAAGAGCCTTAGACTGGAAATAAGGCCCATGCTGTGTTTGAAGACACTAAACTCTAAACACCTCTGGGCTTCAGTTTCTTCATCTGTGAAGTGAGATCCTGATTATTTTAGTTCTGGGAGGCATGCGCTGAAGATTTCTCCAGCCTTCTCTGGATCAAAGTTTGCCCACCTCAGCTTCCTACACTGCTGTACGTTAGGTGTTCATAGCCTCATTGAGGACATTGTTCTTGTTCTTTTTGCAGCAAGACACTCTTGGATATATGTTGCCATATTTCAAATGAATGTATTACTTCTGAGGCAAACATCATATTCTGAACGTGGCAACAATGTTTCGGTGACAGGCATGCTTTGGAGCCATCTTCAATCACACCTCGGAGGCAACTTCCTCCTTGGCCAAGTTTGCTTGGCCTTAATAACAGTGTAGAGAAGCAAGGAGTGAAGACTTATTATTTACATCTTATCCCCACTTTGGCACAAATAAGCAACACAGGATCAGAAAGATAAATATAGCACCTGTCTGTGTATCGGGGAACTGTGGGAAAGATTCTCTTCCCCAGTAGAAATCACTGCATGACCTAAGTCTACACTGTGCCCTTTAGGTGTGCAAAGACAGGCTTTGCTGTACCAGTCCCTCCCATGAAACCCTTCTCGTAAATCAGCTCTTTCTCCCCAGGCTCCTCCAATATAGGCAGTAGGTCATGTGATCTGGTGCTCCTCTTGTCCCCTGGCCACAACCGATTGGACCAGGAGTAGATATCTGCTCCCAGGGGGACCAATACCTACGCTGGGCTGATTAGTGATCTTTTCCCTGTCAAGAATTTGAACTACCAGACTCAGATTAAATATGCTTGCCATTGTAGATACACCCCTGGGCCAGCATACACGTGTGACCATAAGCAGCAGGGACCGAGAAGCTGCTGCTCTTGTTCTAGAGACATGTGCTCTGTATCTGCAGTCTGCTCCAGTCTCCACCTGTCCTCATGCCTGTGACTTGTCTGAAGGCCATCTTCCTCCTCCCTCATGCATCAGAATTTGTTCCTTATCTTAAAGCCTCATCTCTTTTCCTAAAATTTGAGCTGAGAAATTTTTACAGGTGTGACCTACCTGTTGGTTTTTTTTCCATTGACAAAAAATTCTGTTTGCCTGTTAGTACATGATGCAGCAATAACTGGATGGATTTTCATCACATTCAGAGAGTACATTTAGATGCTCTGACTTGAAATATAGGCTGTGTGACATCCATGAAATTTACCTTTTGGGATTGGATAAGGATAGCTCAAAGAGAGACTTTAGACATTTTCCAAAACACCTGCAGAAATTGATTTGCAATCAAGTTGCTTTTGAGCACTTGGCTCTAGCTGTATTGTCTGACCCAATTTGATGTAGAGGTTGAGGTAGTTCGGGAACCAAAAGAGACCTGAATGTTTTAGTGTTTCTCTCACAGGTGTCTGGTATGAGCCACCTCTGCCCACCTCACACCCTCTTGCCCTGTCTTTCACCGTGACCATTGTCAGGGAAACCAGCTACACCATCTAGCTCCCTCTTTCTTTCTCCAAGATTTTCTGACTTTGCAGAGTGGGACACCCATAGGAACCCATCAGGCTGTTCTCATGCATGTATAAATCTGGAAGTGAGAATTAGCGTCCACGGCAACCCTTGGCCAATACAGGGTGGCAGCTGGTTGGTAAAAGCTCCCCTCCTGAATGCCCCTTTCTGCAATGTACCTCACATTGACTTTCCCTTCTTTCCTGTTTCATTCTTTCTGGCTTCCAACCAACTATATCCCGATTCATTTCTGTAAATAAATGACCCACATCCAAGCCTTTATCTCAGGCTCTGTTTTCTGGGGGAAACCCAAGCCAAGACAAAAGGTTTCTACAGCAGCAGCTTCCAGGCCACTCGCTAATGAGAATGAGCATTTGCTGTTTCTGGCACTCAGTATTCACTCTTTCTTCTTATGCTAACCATCGCCTGATTTCCCTTTTTCTAACACAGTCCACACAGCTTCGGTGTATACCCAGCTCCATCCCCTGACTCTGCATGACCCAGGCCACAGTCTGGATTTGGGGATGAACATGTGACCCAATCAGATGCTCTGAGCTTTTCCTGGGAATAGCACTCTTGTGTCTGTGTGCGGGGCCTGTCCTCTGAGAGTCTGAGAGGTCCATGGTGTCACTGTCATCATGCAGCCATGTGGTATTTGAGACTTTGGAAAGCAGGGTTAATTGAAAAAAAAAAAAAAAGCCACGACCTGATCATTATTTGAGTCCTAAATCCATCTATGCACTAACCCAGCTCCACTCCTGAACTTTTACTTTGTGTAAGACCGTAATTGCCTTTTGGTCAAGCTGCTTACTTGCAATGGAAGTATCTCAACCATTCTCCTAACCTTCAGAAAGTCTAAGTTTGGGCCTTTCCCTGGACTAGGCATCAGGATGCATGTCAGTTCCCATCACACAAGTATCCTCCCAATAGGATTAAGGAAAACTACCACAGAGAGATAGACTGTTTTTCTCACCATCCTTATTCATCCAATCAGACGGCAGTGTTCTGGGTGAAATAATTTGTGGCACTGTTTCAGTCTTCCCTCCTAGAGGAACGGCACATTCTTAATATCTTTGCTGACGAGATCATGGGAGCTGTGGCTAATATGGAATCATTTCTGCCTTGATGAAAGGAGTGGGTTAGCTGTGTACTTATGGCTTCAATGTGACTCACTTCTGGAGCACTAGTGTTTGCTTTCACTTTCTAGAATTGCTGTTTTGGAGGAATGCTCTGTGTGAGGCTGTGTACTGAATCCACACTAAGATAATACATTCACAAGTATTACTGGCGATGGGTGGCTTAGATAGCCCAGGTTCTTTATCTACCACATTTTGAATTTTTTTTTTTTTTTAGAGACGGAGTCTTGCTCTTGTTCAGGCTGATCTTGAACTCCTGAGCTCTACTGATCCTCCTGCCTCGGCCTCCCAGAATGCTAGGATTATAGGCGTGAGTCATCGCACGCCTGGCCCTATCTACTTTGTGCCTCAGCTGTCATCTTCTTGTTCTTAGTTATGTTTATTTTGCTTAACCAAACTCATAGTCTTCTTCTCTAATCTTTAGTCAGTGTCTTCTGCTCACCTGTGTCTTCTGAGGAAAGATAACTCAGATTTAGAGGAGTTTAGTAGAGAGACCTATTTCTTAGGGAATGGTAGCTAATTGCCCTCCTACTCTGTTCCTGCTTTTAGATGTCAGTGCATTTCTTTTTTTTTTTTTTTTTGTCAGTGCATTTCTAACCTACCTAAGGCTATGATGCAGCTAAAGGCTCCCTAGGCAAAGGGTAAGAGCTTCAGACCAGACTTGAGATGGCCCAAGCTACTGAGGATCTCAGAGGAAGCCACCTAAATCCCTGCATCTTGTTTGGTTTTCAAACTGACTCAAACTCTACATCTAAGTACCTCTGCCTCCTTAAAGGATCAAAAAATTCATAAGCTCATATCAATTTATTAGCTATTCTCAAAGCCTGTTCTCCATAGGCTGAATAATTTTGTAGTTTTTTTTAGTTTTCTGAGGTATAAGCTTGAGAAGAGGTGCCCAGAGTAACTGTAAGACAAATATAAGTGTCTCGGGCTGACTTGTAGACAGATATCCTGAACTGAAAGGAGATACCAGACCAAAGAAATTTTCTGTTTATCGTAGCAGGCTTCCTGAAGAATGCTTTTTTCCCCTGGGGATCAGATCTATCGGAATCCGTCCAATCATATTCTCACTATTAGTTCTATCTTTTGAGGACAATGCTTTTCTTTCACAAAGACCTCTTCATCTTTGGCATCAGGGTTTCCATTATATTTGCCAAGGGGCCCTGTGGCTCAGTCTTAAGCGCTAAGTGTACTTACAGTTTCAGTTACTGTTAACTTTTACTTCTAGGTAAAGAAGGATGATGTGGCTAGGCACATAGTTCTTAGAGTAAAGCTCTAGATATAACTATCCAGCTTTTGCATGTTGGCATAACTTTTTGGCCAAGAGATTGGAGTCCTGCCAAGAAAAAAAGACAGCTGACCAACAGGGGGAAGGAGGTAGGCATTTCTTGTTATACTGATTGACTTGGACTAAGTCAGTCCTTCAGTTGAGCTCTCTCAGGCATGTTGATAAAGGCCCCAAACAGAATCTGGCTTTAGTTAGGACTGCCTTTAGGGCCCCAATTAGCATCTGTTAAGATTTCTTGCACGTCCTACTTTATATAAATAAATAGAATTGCATAATTATTGCAACACCACTCCTCACCACTGCCATCAGCCATCCCTCAGGCATTTAAGATTTAGAAATCAAAGGTCTGGGGAGTGGTTCTAGGGATTTCATAGACACCTTGTTATACAATTTTGGGGTTCCTCACCAAGTCTTCCATGAGCTTCTCTTGGTGGTCATTTTGTAAAGCCTTTAAAGCTGATCTGGAAATATTAGTGAGCACTTGCTCTGTGCAAGGCACAGTTCCCGGCAGGGCAGGACAATATAAAGAAGGACATGAAAGGGCTCCAGCCTTCAGCACATTTTGACTGGGATCCAGGGCACAAAACAGACAGAATTAAACAATGAAATAAGTGTTTTTTAGGAATGCAAGGCCACAGTCTTAGAGATGTTACATAGCAGCTTGTGATTACTAATTGGCTTTACTCAAGATAATTAATTTTTTCTAGAAAAATAAATGCATCCATTGTTGTTTTATATAACCTTGATATTCATCACCACTCAAAGACAGATGTAGATTTTATTTCTGATGGTGAATACTCCATGATTTATTTTGCAGCTAAAACCTGGAAACAGAGATATTGTTGTTATTTTACTTACCCAAACTAACAGTTGATGGACCTAGATTGGATATTTTTATGACCTAGGAAAAGTTCTGAGTCACAAGTCACTGAGCCACTTACAGCACACTGTTACATGTCTGAAGAAGTCAAAGAAGCAACATGTAGTGGTAAAAAAACAAAATTTCTGGAGTCAGATGGGACTAGGTTTACATCTAAGGCCTGTCCTGACCAATTGTGTGACCTTGGCCAGTTTCCTTAATCTCTCTAATGTTCTGCTTACTCACCAGCAAAGCAGAGACAATATTAATCTCTCTTGCAGGGATTTTGAGGGGATAAATGATTTTATGTGTAGAATATACCTAGCACAATATGTGAAAGCAGTAGGCACCCCATAAATGATAGCTTTTAGACTGATGTTAACATAAACATCGGAATTGCCTCAGATTGGGTCATTTGGAATCATCACATGGAGTGATCAGGAGCTGAGACATATGCTGAGGGTCCAGGGTAAGTTATTCTGGGCATTATCTTGACTAGAGGTTATGCAGTTTTAAGTGCTAGATGTACAACAATAAGAGTTTAAGATTCTATTGGTATCAATACATTTTTTAAAAATCAAGAATTTGTTTTTATTAATTAGCAATTGGTAGTTCATAATTGGCAAAAACGTCTTTTATATGTATATTTTTTTTTACAAATGAGATCAATGATGTCTTTAAGATGAAAACTATAATACAATTGATGTTGCTAGTAACAGTGTTTGAATAAGAACTATGGTTTGGTCACAGAAAAATGCATCTGTATCATCATGGGGGGTAACAGAAAGGCATTTAGAAAAAGCAATGGTTTAAACTACTGGTTGTCATGGTCAAAGGCATTTAAATTATGCCACACAGACAACCTAGCAAAAGGAAGTCATTAGGATACTGCTAATGGGTTTCCAAAATTCATATATTGAAGTCCCAACTCCCAGTATCTCAGAATGTGCCTATGCTTCGAGGTCTTTAAAGAGGTAAGTAAGGTAAAATGAGGGCATATGGGTGGGCCCTAATCCAATGTGACTGTTGTCCTTAAAAGAAAAGAAAATTAAGACACAGACACATATAGAGGGAAGACCACGTGAAGCCACAGGGAGAAGACAGCCATCTACAATCCAAAGAAAGAGGCTTCAGGAAAAAGCAACACTGCTGGACTTCTAGACTCCAGAAGTGAGAAAGTAAATTTTTGTTGTTTAAGCCACCCAGTGTGTGGTACTTTATCAATGACAGTTTTAGCGAATGAACACAGGTAGCAAGGTAGCCCCAAAGAATTGAAAGCTTATAATTTGGGGCTTGGGTCATTCCATTTAGTTCTTGCTTACATTTCGCAGATGCAAAAGAATGAAGGGGAACTTGGGTGTTTATTCCCAGAACTGGTTACTTTCGCTCCTTGGTGAGCCACACCCAAAATGTGATGTTACATACAGAAGTCTGAGAAAAGGATCCAAACTGAGTTTTAACTGAAGTTACGTACATATGTGAAAAATCAGCTTGACTAGCTGGGGGAAAGAGAATTTGCCATTAAAATATGGTTTGAAACTCACAGCATTAAAAAATTTGGGTTATAAGTAACAGTATAGAAAGTTGATTACTGTCTTGAGGTGAGTAAACAGGAAGATCTGAATTTGAACCTAAGCATTAACACTTATTAATGGTATGGTTTGGTCAAGTTACTTACCTCTTTAAGCCTCTGTTTTCTCATTTATAAAAAAAGGATGCTTCATGTGGTTATTATATAATGATTAAAGGAGTTAATAACAGGTTATTATAGAAATGTACAATAAATATTAGCTGCTATTTTTGATAGTAATGTTAAAACATTGAATTGTTTAAACAGTAGCTTACTGATAAGGAAGAAATATGTGTTTTTTGCAGGCAAACTCTATGGAAGAACTGATATTCTCATTGCAGTGGTTTCACAGTGGGTACCAAATGCCATGGATGTGATGTGATATTCTTCTCTAATTACTGCAGTGGCTGATGTGGAGACCCCTGGCAGTTCTATATTCTCAAGTATAATAATGATGAATTACCTTGCAATGAAATGTCCTCAATGCTTACAAGATTATTAACTAAGGGTGTAAAGATACTTCCTTGGGCCAGGATGGGCTGTGGTTAATTGTGGTGTTCTTTATGAATTCTTTTGAACTGTGGGTGGTTTTCTCTTCTAGGTACCTGTGTATGTATGTTATAGGAAGTGGGATATGGTTAGTGACTTATTTTTAGATCCTCTCTGACTCTTAGCTTGGCCTCTGTCTGTCTGTTATTGCAATTCCAGACACCATAGCTTCCTTGGTTACCACTGTTGCACTAGCTCACTTCACATTTTGTGGCAAACCAGTTGATCATCGAGACAGAAGAAAATAAAGCATCCACAGCCAAACGGCTGAGAAATAGGCTTCTTTCACAAACTTAGAGGAGCAGTGACTCATACCTGGGAGAGCACGGCGTTACCCAGGACCTCTTAAAATAGGAATGTTTTTTTCCCCTGATACTGTGGGGATTAGTGCTGTGGGCCTGGGAGTTCCTGAAATGAGTGCCTGTCGGACTTCCCCAGGGCACAGCGTGGGCACCTGCACTTTCCTGGAGGTGGGGGGCTCAGTTCTCATGGACACCCTTCCTGCCACCTGCCGTAGTTGAGCTCCCAGAAAGGAGAGTAGGACAGATCCTGGGGGAGGAGGAGAGAAGAAAGCAGGGTTCCCAAGCAACAAAGCGGAGAAGCCCATGGCAGCTCCACATAAGCCCAGGGGAATTTACTTTCATGGGGAAAATTTCCTCTCTGCAGCTCCAGGATGGTGCGTCGTCAGCCTTCTGAAGCCCATCAGATCCTTTCTGAGGCAGATCCTGCCCGGAATGCTATGTTTCTGTCTCTGAAAAATCGTTGGAAGTACCAATAGAGGCTAAAATCGTAAATAATTTTCTTTCTTGTTTTCTCCTTCCAGAGTGGAAGGCCTTAGAAGAGCTCCTTTGGTATAAATGTTCGTGAAGACTTTCAGGATGATAACAAGACGCATTCTATCTTGGAGTCCTGACCAGCGGTCTATTCAAATTTGAAGGAAAATGGTCTGAAACATGTGCACATCATGGAGAAGAGAAACCTGGAAAGCAGGAATGCCGGAGGAGAGCTGGGGTGATGGACACCTAGCAAGGAGCCAGACTGCAAGGAGAGAAGACAGCGTGAAAGGCCAGACCTATTTTGGGACCAACCCCTGAGTCACAGAGTAACAGCAGAGGTGACAGCTGGTCTCTTGGCTCCTCAGTGAGCAAGCATCTGGAATATCACTTTGATTTTGTAAAGCTCAGTTAAGGGGCACAGAACCTTAGGGAATTTGGAGAAGGGCAAGGAGAAGGAGTAGTTGGAGGTGAGGAGGACTCAGGGAATTTAATAAGAGGAAAGATTAAAGGAGCTAAATATGGGGAGCAAGTGGGGGATGGTAATAATCTAGTAGTTCCTGACACCCTAGAAGGCAAGACTTATTTAAAATAGGAGGTGATATAATTAGAAGATGAGAGATGGGAGTTGAAAGGCTGGATAGCACAAGAAAATGCTCTGGCCAATTGTTTTAGCTTATACAACAGGACTGCCACTAATATCTGTGTGTGTGTTTGTGTGTAATTACTTGAGGTATTTGAAAGAAGATTTTCAGTACCGTGGTACTATAAGCTTCTCTGGACCAGAGACCATTGCAGCACAAGATGACCTAATCTATAAAGCCCCAAGAATAGGGCCTATGTGAATATTTTATAATTTTATTGCTTGATCAAAGTGGATTATATCTGTGGTCACCTAACCTCTAAACTTGGCAACAAGTATCTGCATGTATATTCTGGCTTATAGAACCCAGAGACTAAGTAAATTAACTTCAGAATGCTCCTCTAAAATGCAAACTTCTTTCAAAGGATTTTGACTCAATTCTTGCAGTCCATTCTGTGATGAGAAAAGAGATTCTGCCAGGGCTGACAAGTAAGAGGCTTAGACCCCACATAGAGGAAGCATAGTCCTTCCATGGTGGAAGCATCGGGGCCCAGAGAGTGAAGCAGAAGGCGAGAACCATACTCCAGTACAGAAGTCATCAATAACTTTGATAAGTGAATCCAAGAGGATACTGTGATCTATCTGGCTCCTCTTGTAGGTTATTGGAGATCTGGTTAAACAGCTGGAAATCTATGGAAAAAGGTATACTGCCCATATGAACATCAATTTTGATTCAGACTGAAACAGGCCTTCCTTTTGTTAATTCCAGTTTCAAAAAATGTTTGCTGTTGGGTTTGGAGGACAGCTGGGAAAAGCCTTTGGACTTGAATCCACGCAAGGCCTTCTCAGACATCAGGGGCCTAGGAGGGGCCAGACATTTTTGCTGTCTATTTTTATTTATAAATAAGTCCTACCTCCCAGGTGCTGGAAAGCTAATCCAGGCTGACAGATTTCCTTGCTTGGCTGCCTTGGCTCTCAATGGCCTGTGTCACTGCTATTAATAGTAAACTCTATATTCTTAAAGAGCTTTCCTGTCTGCTCTGCCAGTCCTGAGGAAAACCTTGGTAAGAAAGATCAAGTTGGGGTTAGGCTGGAGGAAGACAGAAGCAATTAAGAAGTGGGGACAGGGAGGCACCAAAAGAAGAAAAGCCAGGCATTTCTTGAGGGAAATTAACCTTAAGCTGACTCTGAGACTTTCTTTGATACATTCTTTTAGTGATCGGTTTTAAGATCTCCATAATACAAGAATTAAGGAGCTCAGCAGGACCCATGGGTAGATGGAAAGTGATTCTGATTTACCAGATTAGCTGACCTCTATGTGAAGAGGACTAAAGGGATGATCTAGTTGGGTGAACTCCTATTCTGGCTCCCTTTTTCTTAAATATAAAAATGGTGTTTTTAAAATAGAGTAATATGTATCTTTCTGCTAGTCTCTTCCTTTGTTTTTTTCAAAGTGCACTGCATATTTTGGGAGAAATTCCAGTCAATTTTGGTGCTTTTGTGTCTTGCTTGTTTATCTTACTGTGGCAGATCTTAAACAGAGACTGTACAGTGTCCCCAAATACTTCAGAATTAAGAGTTTTATTATTGGAATTCTGGAGAAATAGAATTTATGCTTAACTCCTAGTTAAATATAAAGCCCCTTCTGCTTTGACTCTTGATATTGAAATTCTTTCTAAAATATCCACCTTTGCTTTTATGTCTATGCACAGTACATGGTCATGATCTACTCTTGCTTTGATGATTCAGCATCTTGCAGTCCCTCAGTTCTAACAATGTTTTATGGTAGGGGTAGGGGCGCAGAAGATTGGAATGGGTCTAAGCTATAGCTGAGAAGTCTCTTTTATCTACTTGTGCCTAAAACCTGGGATAGACTGGACTTCCTGGTTCAGTTCTAAGTATCTACAGACTCTAGCCCCAAAGAATAGCTCCTGCTATTCTTTGAGCAGGTCGAGAATGAATCCTTTGCTTCCATGGTATCTTCTCTTAAGAGAGGTATAAAGCCCTGATAATGAAGACTGGTGGAAGAGTTGTGTCTATAAATAAGACAACATCCTCATGGAACTACTCCCCTTGGGCATGGCTGGGTGCTGCCTCACTTTCAAGCCCAAGGCCAGCCACCTACTCCTAAGTTTCTGCCTTGACACACAAGAAACCTATATGAGCCCATGAAGCACATGGAGACTCCTAGTTCCTTCCCAACACAAACAGCTGATGAAGTGTAAATGTATTCACTTATGTGGGGTAGAAGAGTCACGCTGCGGTCTGTCTTGGTGCTCTCTTTGAGTTCAAGGAAAAGTACCAGGTTGGAAGACATAAATAGCCCATCCAAAGACAATTTTTTAAAATCTCTCCCTCACCCTTTCCATCCTAGTTGCCAGAGTGATGGCAATGTGAATCACATGGGAAGGACAAGAAAATAGTAGTAGGTCAGGATTCCTATTTACCTTGACATCTTTTGCTTGTTGTGACAACCAGGAGAGAACGCACTGCATTAAAACTTCCGCAGAACCTCTTTTAGCTGCAGGATTTACCACATTTATGAGGTAAATTGCCGAATGAATTAGAGCTGGGTCAAGGACATGAAGATTTAGCAAAGGGAGCCCTGTGGTTCCTTGCTTGTCATGAATGATGTATAGAATGAGGTAATGCGACCAAAATTAAGTGAGAGCTGCAGAGTCACTTTCCACACAGCTGGGAGGGAAGCTTTTTGATGACTGTATGATTTTTTAAAAATGTTCTGGAGCATCAGAAGGCCTGAATTCTGTTATAGAATCACATTACCTTGGAGTCTTATGTCACAGGTACATTTGGCCTTCAAGGAAAGAGAGGCTTCTCCAGAGGGAATGTCACAGACGTTTTGACATTGGGAGGTTTGGAAAAGCCTCCCTCCTTACTTATGGTCTTAGCCTTCCGGCCTAGAGAATCAGCACAATTGCCATTGGAAACTTGGGGGATGGAGAAGGTGTGGTAGAGAGCATTAAAAATGAAAAACTTTTCATTTTTCCAGTATGTCCTGAGGGAACTGACCGGCAAAAGCAGAGTTTACAAAGAGATCAGCCCCCGAGGTCCGCTTAGAACTAGGACTTTTACCTGCCTTAAGCTTTCCTTTTCACTTAAGGCTATATTTCTGATGTTTACCATGAGGAAGGGAGGAAGGGAGCCACGAAGACATGGGTTAGACCCTTGCCCTGACTGTGTAGCTTTGGGCCTCATCTGTAAATTGAAGGGAGCATCTGCTACAAAGAGTGGCTTTGAGGATTGATGTAATGTCAGTGGACAATAAATATCAATTCTCTTATTCCCTCTACTTCCCTCCCCTCTTTTTTCTTTCCCTACTGACCTTGTTCATTAATATGCAGTTGAAGCTGATAAAAATCCTCCTTCTAACTGCTTCCAAAGTGTGCTGCGGGTCTGCTCTTTTTGGGAACTCTGCTTTTGCCAATTAGTTCCATTTGGAGGAAAACATTCTGAAGATTACCAGAGGAAGAAAGCCCCAACCCATTATTTAGGGAATCATTTTGGGTGTACGTGAGGATTGGGAAAGGGTTAAGAAAGAGGACAGTTTATCCACTATGAGTGAAAATGGAACAAGATTCCTACAATCCACTTGTTTTCTATAGTGTCCTGAGCATTAGCAAGATACTACTTGACAGGTAAGAAAAAGACATCTGCCATGGACCTGTGAGTGTCTGACATTTGATTTTATTCTGCCTATATTATTGGGAGCCCCCCAAGATGAGAAATCCTTATAAAAAGAGCTATTCCCTGGGCCCATGGCATTAGCTAACATAAAACTGATAGGGTGGGATGAACCCTTAATCAGGGTCTCACAGGATTTTTATAGGTAAATACCTGCTGAACATGAGCTCATGATACATGTATTTTCAGATACACAGGAAAACAATCTATCATGCATAAGCAGACATAAAAAAACACATTAAAATTGGCTAGTTGCCGATAACTTAAGATATTAGAACCAGTGGGCACAAGCTATTACAATACTGTTTTAAATTATTAAAGACATATAATAGGGAATTCAAAATATAAGAAAAGAATAAGCTATTATAAAAATAATAAAATACAGATTTGAAAAGAACTAACTAGAACATTCTGGAATGGAATATAATTGAATGCACTTGAGGTGAGAATTAGTTAACTGGAAAGTAAATCTAAAACAATTATCCAGAACCTAGCATCAAGAGATGAAATGGAGGAAAATTTGTAAGGCAGGTAAAAATACTTTTAGAATAGAATCGAAAGGTGTATATGTGTGTGTGTGTGCGTGCGTGTGTGTGTACATATGTATATATATGCATACATATATTAATATATGTATGCATATATATACATATATTAATATATATTATATATATACACATATATTAATCCATAGTTGCTGAAGGAAAAATTAAGGGAATAGGGGAAAGGCAATACTTGAAGAAATATGATCGAGAATTTTTCAGAACTAAGGGTAGACCTAGGTCCTCATATTTGGGAAACACAGCAAATCTCAAGCAGATTAAATAAAAAGAAATATAATAGATTTACTGAAAGGAAGTTTCAGAACTCAAAAGACAAAGAAGAAATCATAGAAATGATAAAAAAGAAATAGTATATTGTTTATAAGAATTGAAAACAGACTTTTCAATACCAAAAAGAAGAATATTTTCAAAGCGCTGAGATAGTAACTTGTTTGTTACATCCTCACTCTTGAATGATAATTTGGCTGAACAAAGAGTTTTTCACTGACATATTAAATCCAGAAATTTGGAGTGAAATGCAAGAAAGAATGATGAACAAATAAACTGTAACATTACAAATAAATTAATGAGCATGGGATAAATTGAAGTTAGAGTTGATTATAAAATAACAATTTCAACAATGGCATGATTTAGAGGTAAAGAGACAAAAAACCTAAAAGCTGTATAAAAGCAATATGCAAAACAGGATTTAAAGTGTTATAAATGCTTGTGTTGTTTTGGAGGAAAACAGAGGTATTGATACTTTAGACTTTCTTAAGGTAAGTATGCATATTAAAACTTTAAGGATAAACACTAAAAGAATAGAATTAAATGTGTAACTTCCAAACCAGTAGAGAAAGGGAAAAGAATAAAGAAAACTTAGTTAATTCAGTAGAAGCTATAATAGGAGATAAGTAAATTTTAGGGTAAATAGGAAACACAAAATAAGATGATGGTAATAAATTAAAAAATGTCAGCATCACGATAAATGAAAATGGACTAAACTCTCCAGTTAAAAGATCAAGGTTATCATATTGGATTGAAAATAAAAACAAAACAAAACCAGAAATGAAGCACCATCACAGAGCTAGTCTTAGTAAATATATTAAATGTCAAAAAAGCATTTACACACCAAGTTCTTTGGCAACAATGGTATTAAATGAGAAACCAGTAAGCAAAAGATTAATAAATATATTCATAAATCAAAAATACCTTTACTTATAAATAAATCATAAGTCAGATAACAAATAACAATGGAAACAAATATTTATAATTAAATAGTAATGAAAATATTACACATAAAATTTATGTAATTGAACAAAAGTGCTAGTTAAAGTGTAATTGATAGGCATAAATGTTTCCATTAGAAATGAAGGAAATTAGGAATTAATGAATTAAGAATCTGGAGAATTTAGTAACCCAAAGGGATTAAAAGGAAGGAAATTATGAGACAGAGAAAATAAACTGATAAAACAAAAAGCTAAAAAAATAGGAAGGCTTACCAAAAACCTAACATTGACCTTCTTGTGCTCCTTTATGCATTCTGTTCCTAGGAAGGTGCAATGACTTATCTAATTGGTAACTTTGAGAAGAATAAGTCGAGCTTACTCAGCTTAGCACTGCCCTTTTTCTTCTTCCAGAGCAAACCTGTCTGGAGTCAGAACGGTTTCCTCTGCCCTCCATGCCATGGATCTACATGGGCAGCCCTTTTGGGGAATTCTGTGTACTCAGTAAGTCAGTTTAATTCTGGCTTTCGTATTAAGCTACAACCTCCAACCTAACCTTTATCAATAATAAAGACACTTCTTTATTTGTGTTCTCAATTTGTTTATAACCTGGCCAGGAAAGAGAGAGAGCACAAATAAATCTTTTCAGGAATGAATAGGGAAACATTAGTAAGATATAGTCGGTATTAAAAAATAAAAAGAACATACTATGACTAACCAAATACCAGTAAACTTAAGAGCTTTGATGAAGTAGACCTCATAGAAAAATAAAAATTTACCAGAACTAACTCAAGAAGAAACAGATAATTATAATCATTAACAATATTCATTCTTAACATTTTTAAAGCATTGTGAAAAAATAAAGAAGATAGATGTAACAGCAGTGTTTATCTATCTTCTTTATTTTTTACAATGCTTTAAAAATGTTAAGAGCATTCTTAGCTTGAAAGCAGTACAAAAATAAGCCACAGAGCAGATTTGGCTAGTGGACTGTAGTTTGTGAATTCCTGGGCCATCACTTTTTCGTGCTCTGGGAGCCATCCTAGCAGAATGTTTGCACAATCTCCCGGGGTCCTTAACAGGGCATGTGTTAAATCCTGTGTCCTGCCGGAGTGCCCCTAAATCAATAAACTCTTCCATCTTCAACTTCCAGCTGCTTCCTTGAGCCAGCCTCCTCAGAATCCAGTCCAATGCATATTCTCCTGGCTCTTGCTGGGACATGTTTGCTAGGTCCTGCAGCTCCGTTTTGGCATTTTGTGTCCTTCTTTATCAGGCTTAGTATGTCCCTGGCTGAGGTATTTTGTGACTTGATTATTGTCCTAGTTTGCCAGGAGAGGAAGTAGAGGCAGTTCCCAAAAGGGAAAGCATGCTGTCCTATAGGGGGGGAAGGCTCTTCCATATATGCAAGTAAGAGGGAGAGAAGTAGACCTTAATGGGCGGGGGGTGGGGTGGGGTGGGGGTGGGGGTGGGGGAGATACTGCTGCAAGATTGGAGGGTTCAGGGGCATGGGGAATTGAATTTAAGACTTTCAGGTGCATTAATTCAGATGTCTGTATCCTTGTTACAGGATTCATTCTTTCTCAGCAAGGGCTCTGAACTTACATAGGTGACCTGGATAAGCTGAAAGCTTAATCTTTGAGGTCCAGCTGCTCTTATGGTTAAATCATGGGGCTCGTCTCCAGCATTTCTTCTTCACTCCTTCGTCAGGCTGCAAGATCTGAGAGCCATTTTATGAGATACCATGAAAATCCTTTGATTTCAATTTATTAAATAATTGTTAATTGCCAATTAATTTCTATTAGCCTTTTGATATCTTTTTCAAAGAATTAATAAATCTGAGTTATAGCCACCCAATTTCACTGTATCTCTAGTTATTTGTCCCGTAGTTCTCAAATGCTGATAAATCACATTCTCTTGTGTATCGTCTTTCACCAGAATACCTTCTCAGTTTGATACTGCACTGATGAAAGTTTTAACAATTTCACCACTACCTTGTGCCAGTAATGGGTCCTCATGGCCAGTCAAGCAGAGAAGGAATCAACTTTAAGATCTCATCTTAGTATCTGCTTTTTCATAAACTGTCTCAGGTTGGGTTCTTCAAGGAGCAGACTCTGAGATAGAGATTAATGCGTCGAAAGTTATTAGAGCATGTTCTTGAGGTTGATATTTGTGGACAGAAAAGCACAGGACTGAATGTGGGAGAAGATGGGCTGAGATGTAGTCTCAATGAAGACCTTAGTAGGGGAGCTCTGGGACTGGGATGACCCTTAAGAGTTGTCCCAAGTTAGTGTGAGGGGGCTGAGTCTTTATTCCCTGTCAATCAGTCTTTGCATGTGGGATTCCCCAGGAAAGGGATGTGACCTTAGGTTGGACACCTCCTAAAGAGAACCAACAACTGGGGTCTGCCTGCCAATAGCATATCCCACTGCTAGGCAACTTAGTCCTTCAGGCCCAAAGCGATATCCAGGTGGTGCATCACAGCATTCATTACTAAGATCCCTGTTCACTGGCCACAAAGTTATAAAATCCTCAAAGTTAGAAAATATGATTTAAGTAACAATACATTTAACAAAAATAACAATACATTTAACAAAAGTAACAAAACTTCGAAGGTGTCTGGGAATAAATCCAACAAATGTTCAAGACATTTTAAGAAAAAAATTATAAAACTTTATTGAAAGACATTAAAGTAGACCTAATAAATAGACAAAAAATGTTTAGGGATGGCAAGATACAATATTTTAAAGATATTAATGCTCTGTAACTTAGTATTAAATAAAAATTTCAATAATTTTTTTAAATTTGATGATTTTATCCTAAAATCTGTATGGAAAAACAAAGGACTGAGAATAGCCAAAACAATTTTAAAAGTAGAACAAGATAGGCAGACTTGCCCTCCTGGATGTCAAAATTTATTAAAAGCTAAAATAATCAAAACAGAAGAGTAATATCATAGAAATACATAAATAGACTGGAGCAGCAGACCCCAGCCTTTTTGGCACCAGGGACTGGTTTCATGGAAGACAATTTTTCCACAGACTTTGGTGGGGAGGCACGATGGTTTCAGGATGATTCAAGTGCATTACATGTATTCTGTAGTCAAACCTCTCTGCTAATGATAATCTGTATTTGCAGCTGCTCCCCAGTGCTAACATCACTGCCTCAGCTCCACCTCAGATCATCAGGCATTAGATTCTCATAAGAAGTGTGCAACCTAGATCCCTCACATGCACAGATCACGGTAGGGTTTGCATTCCTATGAGAATCTAATGCCACTGCTCATCTGACAGGAAGCAGAGCTTATGCAGTGATGTGAGTGATGGGGAGCAGCTGTAAATACAGATGAAGGTTTGCTTGCTCACCTCTTGCTGTGTGGCCCGGTTCCTAACAGGCCATGGACTGGTCTGTGGCCTGGGGGTTGGGTACCACAGGACTAGAGCAATCAAATGGAGAGCCCAGGATTTGACCCTTGTGTGAATTAATATTTAATATATGAGAGTAGTAGCATTGTGAATTAATAGGAAAATGATAGATTTTTTAAAAATAAATGGTGCTGAGACAATTATTTCCATGGAAAAAGATAAAATTATATCTATGTCTCATCCTGTGTACAAAAATTCAATTTCAAGGAGACTTGATATGTATAAATTGTAAAACTTTAAAGCATTTACAAAAATATATGCAGAAATATCTGTATATTTGAGGTAGGGAAAGGTTTCTTAAATTAGATCTGAGAGCCACATATCATTAAAAAAATACTGATAACTTTTACTCCATTACAAATTTTGTATGACAAAGGCAAATAAATACAATGACAAGTCATAGTATGAGAGAAGATATTTGCAATATATGTAACTCACAGAGGAATAACATCTGGAACACCCAGAAAACAATGAGAAAAAGACAATAAAAATAGGGAAAGGATAGGAACAGATAATGCACAGAAGATGAAACATTAAGTAGCTAATACACTTTTGAAAAGTTATACAACCTCTTCAGTGATCAGGGAAAAGTTAATTAAAACCACAATGAAGAAATTTTTTACATCCATCAGCTGTGTAAAAATGGAGATGTCTGCTAATTTCAAGTGTTGGTGAGGATTTGGGGCAAGGAAATAGTCATTCTTTGCTGGTGGGAGTGTAAAGTGGAACAAACACTTTGGAAAACAATTTGGTAATAGTAAAGAAAATTTAAAATGAGCTTAATTTTCACTGCAGCAATTCTCCACTACTCTAGAGAAATGCTTTCACATGTGTAGATGTGTTCACTGTAGCGTCATTTGTAATGGATAGAAATTGGAAACAGCTTTATTTTCCATTCACTAGAGAATAGGTAAGTTGAAGTATCGTCTCACAAGGGCATATTCTGCTGAAGTTAACATGATCTAGAGCTGTATGTCTCAACATGAATGGACCTTAGAAGCAAAGTCTTGAGCCAAAAAAAGATTAAGTTGCAGAATAATACTATATTTTATTTATGAGTATATACATATTGTAGGAGGATTATGAAAACATAAGTTGAAATGAAAAACACTGAAGATAGTAATTCCGTCTACAGAGGGGAGTATGGGAAACACAAGAATGGCATTGGGGAGTGATACACAGGGAGCTTTCCTCATTATCTGTAATTTTTTTCTCCTAAAAAAACCTGGAAGCTCTAAAGATACAAGGCAAAATTTTAAGCTTGACAAAGCTGAGTTGTGAGTACATGAATGTTTGTTGTTTTAACTTTCTGCACTTTTCGATATGCTTGGACTACTTCAGAATTTAATAAAAGAAAAAAAGGGATTTACATAAACGGGCTGTCTAAAGAAAAATCTATTATTGTAATTTGATGAAAATGACAGTCACAAAGTCTTGTTTCTGACCAACAAAGCCCAGTTTTACACAAAGCATGGCATTTAGCCGGTAAGCTCCCTCCAGACTCTACCAGGGCCCGGAAAGGGGACAGGTAGGTGAACACGCATAAATCAAATGTACCGGGAATGATCAGATATGATCTCTTTAGTCTCTCTCCTCTGGGGACCTTGGGGGTAGGGTGGGGAAAAGAATGTTGGTTGAGGAAAAAGCTCAGTTCAGGAACCTCAGGGGAGATTCAAGCACTTGTGCAGCGCCCACTCCAAGTACCTCTCTGCTTCTGCTCTCGGGTTTTTCACCTGTTATGATTTACCGCCGCCCTGCCCCCCACCCAGGGCTCTGTGGGGCTAACACCTGCTCTGGGTTTCCTGCAGACCCAGCAGCGAAGCTGTGG